>JAVIAB010000046.1:44852201-44939701 GCA_032433765.1 Megaustenia siamemsis
AGCAGCTCAAGAACGACAAATGATATAACCACGACACCTTTTCGGTACCAGAGAAAGAGAAAAGGAAAGAAAAGAAAAAAGAATGCGACTAATCCCCCTATAACAAAATATTAATCTACGCACACAATTCGTATATCAACATTTTCATTCACCATTTATGGTGGCTAACGAATGAACATCTGAACACGAAGTTATTGAAGGAAGGCTGTAGGATGGATTAAGTTTCATAGAACGAGCCAGGGCATTTAAAAAAAATTAACTTCCCGGATCTTAAATCTTTAAATCACATAAAACGAGAAAATCGCGACATCCCAGGTCTTTGAAGGTCTGGTCTGCTTACATTTGTTAAGAGAAGGATCAAAAGAACGAAATAAATTTGTTGATCCATTGTCTACCCTCTTCTCTAAGGTCTACACTTTAGAGTTGACATTTTCACTACCTTCTACAGCTCCTCGATAAAAAAGTTCAGGGGTTAAGTTCTGTCTTTTAAATAGCCAAACTCAGAATCTCAGGGTTAATGTTCCAGTCTTTTAAATAACCAAACTCAGAATCTCAGGGTTAATGTTCTGTCTTTTAAATAACCAAACTCAGAATCTCAGGGTTAATGTTCCAGTCTTTTAAATAACCAAACTCAGAATCTCATGGTTAATGTTCTGTCTTTTAAATAACCAAACTGAGAATCTCAGGGTTAATGTTCCAGTCTTTTAAATAACCAAACTCAGAATCTCATGGTTAATGTTCTGTCTTTTAAATAACCAAACTCAGAATTTCAGGGTTAAAGTTCTGTCTTTTAAATAACCAAACTCAGAATCTCATGGTTAATGTTACAGTCTTTTATATAACCAAACTCAGAATATGGTGACTTTGATGAGAGAGTGAAATGATCCTGTTCTTTTGATTGAGATCGATGTAAAATGTAGCTTTGACTGTAGTAACCGTATCGTTTGAGCTTGCTTAACGTTTAGTGACTTTCATTTTGTTTATTTCTGTGCATATTCAGTTACATATCTCTAGCGAAGTTCCAAGAAACTGAATTTTGTGTGAATATAATTTTTCCTCATATTTTTCACACCGGTACTCAGATTCCCCTGCCAAACAGGCAGACATTTTCCGACAGAAGTATTATCATTTTTTATCGTCGAGAATTTTCACGCAATTTTGCCTTTCAGTGGCCATTTTAGTTAAACACTTTTCGATGTCCAACTGCCAAGGGATCTCTTTAACGGGCGCAGAATGCAAAGGGGACCTCCAGTTTTGTTGTCATTATCAGAGAGAACTAGGCTTATATCTCACTACCCAGAGACCAGAGGAGTGTAAAGCCACGGATTCGAAATTACAATTCTCACCGCCTGTGCTGGGATTCGAACCAGGGACCTTCTTGCCCAAAGGCCGACGTTTTTTTCTTTCTGGCTTTGAACATTGTTTGTACCGCCTGCTGTGTGCTGATGTTCCAAGCAGTCATGTTTGACCTGATTACAAGAAAGAATGGCTGGGAGTGTGACGTACAAGCTCGTCTGACTTCTAACATCAAAGATGTTCGTGACGAAGGTTCCCACCATATATTATCTTTGTTTTTTCTGTTGTTGTTTATTTGTTATTTTTTCTGAGTGCTGTAGTACATACCTCTTCCTCCTATGATTCCCTGAATTAGCGCCTCGGAAGTTTCCCGCTATAATAATATTCAATTATTATTATTTGTCTCCAGTGTAAAAACCACTGGGAACTTCTATTCGTGCAGTTTCATCCTATAAATGTTTGTCTGCAACACATGTATTCAGCCCTACCGGGAGATACGTATCTTAATAGGAAAGTACAGAAATACAATTTATGTCCGACCTGTGATCATAACCCTCCCTATGCTAAAGTCATGAGAACACCTGCGTGAAAGACATCGTCCAGGATTGCTAATTTTTAGCTAGATGAATGGCAGTGTTCTCTAGCGATATGCTTCTCTTGGCAAGGCGCAGTGCCAAGGAGTACGGGTTCGATCCTGATTCGGACCATATATTGTTCTTTGTTTTTTTCTGTTGTTGTTTATTTATCATTTTTTTCTGAGTGATGTAGTACATAGGAGCCACGATAGCTCAGTGGTTAGTGAACTGGACTACAAAGGACAAGGGGTAGGGTTCGATCCCAACCGACGGCTTCCGGGTTCACCAAGCCTTAAATGGGTACCGGATTTTTTTCTGGGAAAGTAAAGCGGCACGGGCGTAATACCGACCACATTACCCCAAAAAGCATGGGCCAAAGGTCTGTAAAATTTATGGTCACTAACACCATATTCCCTACACGCCACTTGGCGTGACGGGGGTACTTTTTTTTGTTTTGTTTTGTAGTACATACCTCTTCCTCCTATGATTTGTTCTCACCAATGACTGACTACTTATCTTGACTTCTCATTGGCGCTTTCATATCTGGACACTTTCTCTCATGAGCTGTTCTGTTATCTTAGCTAAAAACTCCACCTTTTACATTGAGGCTTGGGACTGCCATCGGCTCAACTGTTGAAGACTAGGGAATGTCAAGTTGTTTATTTATTTGTATCAGAACCATCATCATTGCACACCGAATGAATCCATAGATGATCCGATGTCAATTTTCTTTATATAAAAGTGTAGCGAATAGCTAAAGCAGCAATGTCTTTTAGAAGCCTTGAAAAGTAGTGGAAATAAAAACTCACCAGCACAAACACAAAACTTAGACTATTCAAATCAAATGTACTAACAACCCTTAAGTATGCGTTCGAAAGCTGGAAAACAACAAGAGATATAGAAACAAAGTTGAACGCATTCGAAAATAAATGTCTATGGAAAATACTTGGTATAGCATGGAACGAATTCGAAACAAACGAGGAAATTAGAGAAATCGCCAATCAACCACTAATATCTTCAGCAATAAAGAAAAGACGATGGCCATGTGTTGGACACGTAATGAGAAGAGATAATAACCGAATAGCAAAGCAAGCCCTCATGTGGGAAACAACAGGTAAGAGGAAAAGTTGCCGACCCAGAGATACACTGAGAAGAACATTGGTGAGAGAGGCAAGAGCAGCAAGAATCGGCTCCCTGAATGAGATAGAGCTGCTTGCACAGAACAGAGACAAATGGCGAGATTTGATAAAATATCTTTAAAAGAATTGAAAACTGCTAGAACAAAAATTCAGATAAGAGAGGGGGTCTCTTGGTCTACGCCCTATGGGCCGGCTACGGCTCGAAAGGTCAATAGATAGATAGAAAAATGTATAAACTTTGTTTTTCTTACTTTTTAAATATGAATGACGTGTTGTAAATGTATGTATGTAAATGTATGCATACACATACAACACTAGCGATCAAGCATCTGTACATATCGCCACCTCTAGCTTGTCTGACTAGGTCTACCACCTTTTGTTCATTTGTATCGTCTGGATAATGCTTAAAATACTTCTCCGCTGAACTTCCTCTTATTACTCTATAAACAAGGTAGTAGACTTCTAGCATATATTTGAGAAAATAATTCCATTCCCTTCACAACAGGGTTGCCAACACAATACAATTTCCACTTCAGTAGAACAAGAAAACTAAAAACTCTGCACAAAACTGCAACGAATTATTGTTCTGAAAAAACCGACGGATTCAGCAGAGAGTGAGTGCGATCAGCGACAAGTTGAGTTCTGGGGGTTTATTTACACTAAAAACTAGCGTATAAACTACAGCATCGTGACTTCATAACAGCGATCTACACTACCACGGATTATCTGCCTTGCTCCATTTTCTCCAGTAAAATAAATAATTTCCCGCTCACGTTTCTCTCATTACCGGAATAAAACAGCACACCCGTCTGGTTATACTGTTTCGCGCCACCAGCGACTTTGTTAGGGCGCTCGCTGAAAGGAGAAATGGAGAAATGGAGAAATGAAAGCAGTGGGGAAGAAAAGTAATAATATGCTATGTGGAGATTCAGTATTCAATTGAGAACAAAGGCGGAACCAGTAAATGTGGAACTGAGAAGAGGGTTTTTCGTTTTATTGTATTTTATTTTTAATTTGAAGATATTTTACTTTAAATTTCTGTCATATTTATTTGATGAATGCTATATATATATATATATATATATATATATATATATATATATATATATATATATATATATATATATATCATAATCATCATCAAGTACCGGGCCTAGTGGCGTAGGTGATCATGTCTCTCCACAACTTTCGATCTAGACAGTTCTGTATCATTTCTGTTGTTGACCTTCTGCAAATCCATTCTTTTAAGCTGTCTGGTATTTTCTCTCTTTGCTTCCCTCTATCTCTTAGTCCCTCAATTTTTCTAGTTGTTACAATATATTCCAGCTATTCCCTTCTCATTACATGGCCAAAAAATGATGATTGTTTCTTCCTAATATTGGAAAACACAAAGCTACATGGGTGTCACCAGATCATAGAACGGAAAATCAAATTGATCACATATGTATTAATAATAAGTTTAAGTCATCCTTACAGGATGTAAAAGTATATAGAGGGGCAGATATAGCTTCTGATCATCATCTTCTGTTAGCCAAACTTAAAATTAAATTAAAAAGGTATACTACAACGAATAAGGGCAGAACGTATTTCAATGTAGGGTTTCTTAAAGAACAAGGAATTAAAGATAAATTCGCAGTCACAATATCAAACAAATACCAAGTCCTCCAACAACTAGAAAATACAATAAATATAGAAGATCATTGGAAACAGGTAAAAAATATATGGAAAGAGACATGCGAAGAAACACTGGGGAAAAGAGAACGCCAGAATAAGGCATGGATGACAGCAGAGACCCTGGATAAAATTAAAGAAAGAAAGAACAAGAAAGCAGACATAAATAAAAGCAAAACAAGAAGTAATAAAGCCAAGACACAGGAAGCTTACACAGAGGTGAACAAAGAAGTGAGAAGATGCATTAAAAGGGATAAGAGGAAATATATAGATGAATTAGCTAAAGAGGCAGAAGAAGCAGCAAATAAAGGGAATATGAAAGAACTGTACAACAGCACAAAGAAATTAGGTGGAAAATACAAACAGATCAACGCCTTTATCAAAGATAAGAAAGGAAATCTGCTTAGTAATATAAAGGAACACATGGAGAGATGGAAGGAGCACTTTGAAGAACTTTTGAACAGACCTGGCTCAAATAATCCTCCAGATATACTACCAGCAGAAGAAGAATTACACGTTAACTGCGGGAAACCAAGCAAAGAAGAAATAATGAAAGCCATCAAACTGTTAAAAGATGGTAAAGCCACAGGACCAGATGAAATTCCTTCGGAAGCCATCAAAGCAGATATTATCACCTCTACCAAGATGTTACATAATCTATTGGATAAAATTTGGGAGAGGGAAGAAATACCTAAAGACTGGAGAGAAGGTTATATGATCAAACTACCAAAGAAAGTAAGTTTACAGGAGTGCACAAATTATAGGGGAATTATGCTACTATCAGTGCCAGGAAAAATATTAGGCAGAATCATTCTGGAGAGACTAAAAGAGGCTATAGAGAAACACTTGAGAGATGAACAAGCAGGTTTTAGGAAGAACAGATCATGTGCTGATCAAATAACTACTCTACGTATAATAGTTGAACAAAGTTTAGAACTAAAATCCCCACTTTATATTAGATTCATAGATTACGAAAAGGCATTTGATAGTTTAGACAGAAGAATGCTTTGGAAGTTGCTGAGTCATTATGGAATCCCCATAAAGTTTATTAACCTGATAAAAACAATGTATGAAGGAACAAAATGTAGTGTGGTGCATGAAGGACAGCTTACAGAAGCATTTGAAATAAGAACAGGAGTAAGGCAAGGATGCCTTCTGTCTCCATTTCTCTTTCTACTGGCCATAGATTGGATTATGAAAAAAACTCAAAACAACAGAAATGGGATCCAGTGGTCACTGACCAAACAACTTGATGATTTAGACTTTGCTGATGACATAGCTCTCCTATCACACAGCCACCAACAGATGCAAGATAAAATGAATATATTAGATGAGAGATCACAACAGCTAGGACTAAAGATTAATAGAGATAAGACCAACATTATGAGAATTAATGCAGTTGGCAATAACCAAATAAAACTAGGAGAAATACCTCTACTAGACGTACAATCTTATATATATCTGGGCAGTAATATAGATAAAGAGGGAGGAACAGAAAACGATACCAAAATAAGGATATCAAAAGCAAGAGGAGCTTTCATTGCACTGGGAAACATATGGAAATCCAAAGAAATTAGGCTAAATACAAAAATACAAATTTTCAACTCCAATGTTAAGTCGGTTCTATTATATGGCTGTGAAACATGGAGAATAACAAAATTGACAATCACGAAGGTACAGACTTTCATTAATGGATGCTTGCGCAGAATAAAGGGATGGAAATGGCAGGACAAAGTCACAAACGTGGAATTATGGAAATGTACCGGTCAAATACCAGTGGATAAAGAAATACAGCGAAGACGATGGCGATGGATAGGACACACACTACGGAAACCAACTGAGAGTATTACACAACAGGCCCTTTTTTGGAATCCCCAGGGGAAAAGACAAAGAGGAAGACCAAGGAATTCTTGGAGAAGACAGATTGAAGCAGAGATGAAGATGATGGGGAAGACATGGAATGATCTTAAAAGAATTGCAAAAAACAGAACGACTTGGAAAGTGTTTGTTGAAGACCTATGCTCCACTGGGAGCTAAAAGGTAGAAGAAGAAGATTCCCTTCTCATTACATGGCCAAAAAATGATGATTGTTTCTTCCTAATATTGGAAATTAGCTCTCTTTTTGCTTTGACCTCTTTCAGAACATTTTCATTACTCTTCATAGCTGTCCATGGTATTCTCAACATTATTCTGTAAATCCACATTACTACAGACTCCAGTGATTTTTTTGTCTGTTGTCCTATTGTCAATGATTCACATCCATATGTTAAGACTGGCTCTACATAACATTTAAGAACTCTTTTTCTTGTTTCTTTTGTCAAAAATGGATGATTGCATAATATCTTCCTCATTTTCTGGAAAGCTGCTTTTGCTTAGCCATTCTGCATCTCACCTCTTTTGTATATCTTGTCTGAGGTTAACAAAGTTGCCAAATATTTAAATTCATTTACCTGTTTTAATATTGTTCTACTTGTCTTTATTTTGCACTGAGGTGATGTCTTTTTCTTTGTTGTTACCATTACTTCTGTCTTTTTGCTATTAAGGCTGAGTCCTTTATTTTTGCTTTCTTTCACTATAATGTCCAACATTTCTTGTAACTCATTTTCACTCTTAGCGATTAATACTATATCATCAGCATACCTTAGATTATTTATATTATGACCTCCAATTGTTATTCCAGGAATGCCCCTTATGGATCTTACTATAAATATTACACAAATTTGGTGATAGCACACAATCTTGTCTAACACCCTGTTTTATTTCTTGAAACATTCTCAATTGGTTTCCAGTTCTTATGGCCGCTGTTTGTTGCCAGTACATGTTCTTTATTATTCTTAGATCTTTGCTGTCTACGTTTATGCTTTCTAAAATTTTGATTATTTCTTAGTGCTTTACTTTGTCAAATGCTTTGGTATAATCTATGAAACATAGGTATAGATCTGTTTTCACCTCTATGGCTCTTTCTACTAAAGATCTTATGATATATAAGGCATTGCTCGTTCCTTTACCTCAAATAAAACCACACTGCTCATCGCTAATTCCTGGACTGATTTTGTTTCGCACTCTTCGCATGATGATTCTTAGTAATATCTTAGTCATATGACTCATGAAGCTTATTGTGCGATGATCGTCTCATTCAATCGCACCCGATTTCCTTGGTAGGGCTATGAATATTGATTTGAGCATGTATATATCCGCCTTGTAATTCAATATTTTTGTTATTATTTCTATTCCAAAATCACCCATGGCTTCAATCTCTTCTTTAGTTATATTATCTGGTCCAGGAGCTTTTCCTGCTTTCATATATATATATATATATATATATATATATATATATATATATATATATATATATATCTGTCATATTTATTTGAAGACTGACTTTTATTTATGTTACATTTATTTGGAGATTGTTTGAAATATTTCTGTCATAAATTATTTGAAGATTGCTTTCACATTTATTTGAATCATTCTTTGTGTTCTTTTTCTTTCTTTTCTTCTTCGTTAATTGCCTTTCCACATCAAGATGAAATAATAGTTTGCTTTTTTTTTTTTAGCTCTTCTAATGTCATCTCCTGCTCTTTTTTAGGTCTTCTAGCAGCCTCTCCTGCAGTAATTTTTAGCTTTTCTAGTGGCCTTTCCTGTTGTTTTTTTAGCTCTTCTCGTGGCCTCTCCTGCTGTTTTTTTTAGCTCTTCTTGTGGCCTCACCTGCTGGTTTTTTTAGCTCTTCTAGTGGCCTCACTGCTGTTTTTAGCTCTTCTAGTGGTCTCTCCTGCTGTTTTTTAGATCTTCTAAGTGGCCTCTCTCTTGATGTTTTTAGCTCTTCTAGTGGCCTCTCTCTTTATATGTTTAGCTCTTCTAGTGGCATCTCCTGCTGTTTTTAGCTCTTCTAGTGGCCTTTCTCTTGCTGTTTTAGCTCTTCTAGTGGCCTCACTTGCTGTTTTAGCTCTTCTAGTGGCCTCACCTGCTATTCCTTAGCTTTTTCTAGTAGCCTCTCCTGCTGTTTTTTTAGCTCTTCTAGTGGCCTCTCTCTTGCTGCTTTTAGCTCTTCTAGTTTCCTCTCTCCTGCTGTTTAGCCCTTCTAGTGGCATCTCCTGCTGTTTTAGCTCTTCTAGTGGCATCTCCTGCTGTTTTAGCTCTTCTAGTGGCATCTCCTGCTGTTTTAGCTCTTCTAGTGGCATCTCCTGCTGTTTTAGCTCTTCTAGTGGCATCTCCTGCTGTTTTAGCTCTTCTAGTGGCATCTCCTGCTGTTTTTAGCTCTTCTAGTGGCATCTCCTGCTGTTTTTAGCTCTTCTAGTGGCATCTCCTGCTGTTTTAGCTCTTCTAGTGGCATCTCCTGCTGTTTTAGCTCTTCTACTGGCGCCTCCTGCTGTTTTAGCTCTTCTAGTGGCATCTCCTGCTGTTTTAGCTCTTCTAGTGGCATCTCCTGCTGTTTTAGCTCTTCTAGTGGCCTCTCCTTCTGTTTTAGCTCTTCTACTGGCGCCTCCTGCTGTTTTAGCTCTTCTAGTGGCCTCTCCTTCTGTTTTAGCTCTTCTACTGGCGCCTCCTGCTGTTTTAGCTCTTCTAGTGGCATCTCCTGCTGTTTTAGCTCTTCTAGTGGCCTCTCCTACTGTTTCTGAGCTTTTTCTAGTGGCCTTTCCTGCTGTTTCCTAGCTTTTCTAGTGGCATCTCCTGCTGTTTTAACTCTTCTAGTAGCCTCTCCTTCTGTTTTTTAAGCTCTTTATGTGGCCTCATTTTTACCTCTTCTTTATACAGCCCACAACAGCAAAAATTGCCCAATAAGTGCAGCAAATAGAAGAAACACGTAATGAGAATAGGATGGAGATGAAGCTGGGTTGGTCATTTGCTTAGAAAAGATAATAAAATAAAATAAACATAACTGTTATGCTTGAAGTGGGCTCTGAAAGAAATACTAAAGAGGGACAGACAAAGGGCATCAAATTGGTGAAGAGCAGCTTAGAAAGAGATGAATAGTGTGGACCAGACGTGAGGCATTCATCAACGAACCGCATAAAGTGTGGAAACTTTGGAGTTTCTCTACAAGACACAGCCAGGTACGCTGGTCATTGACTACATTTTGACCTGTGACCAAAGAAAGAGTATCAAACTTATATTTACTCAGTTATTTTGTGCTTTTTATTGTGAAACGTTACTTTGTGGCTCATCACTTAAAACGTTATTTTATTGTTTTGCTTTTTTTAAATCCTGAAATGTTATTTTGTTGGTCGTGTTGTGCAACGTTTTTTTTTTTTTGTGGGACTTGTATCATGGGACATCATTTTAGAGTTTGTATAATGGAACGTTATTTGTTGTTTGTATAATGAAACGTTATTTGTGGTTTGTATCATAGAGCGCTATTTTACTGATTGCATATGAAAAGTTATTTTGTGGCTTGCGTCACGGAACGTTATTTTGTGGCTTGCGTCACGGAACGTTATTTTGTGACTTGCGTCACGGAACGTTATTTTGTGGCTTGCGTCACGGAACGTTATTTTGTGGCTTGCGTCAGGGAACGTTATTTTGTGGCTTGCGTCATCTGACGTTATTTTGTGGCTTGCGTCACGGAACGTAATTTTGTGGCTTGCGTCAAGGAACGTTATTCTGTGGCTTGCGTCACAAAACGTTATTTCGTGTCTCGCGTCGCTGAACGTTATTCTGTGGCTTGGTTCACGTAACGTTATTCTGTAACTTGCGTCACGGAACATTATTCTGTGAATTGCGTCGCGGAATGTTATTTTTTAGCTTGCGTCACGGGATGTTATTCTGTGGCTTGCGTCACGGAACGTTATTCTGTGGCTTGCGTCACGGAACGTTATTTGTGTCTTGCATCACAGAAAGTTATTTTATGGCTCCTCTCATAGCTCGTATTAACTCATCATCATCATTGAGTGCCGTCTCCGCAACGAAGGTTGGCTACCATGGAGCGCCATTCTGCTCTATCTCTTGCTTTGATGGTGCAGGTTGTCATCGGTTGATTTGTCCATCTTTTGATGTTACTCGTCCATGTTAATCTTGGTCTGCCTCTGCCTCTTTTCCCTTGTATTTTCCCCTCCAGGATTACTTTCAGTAGGCTGGTGTGTCTTTTAACATGGCCCAAGAATCGCATTTGTCTTGTTCTAATTGTGTTCAGAAGTTCTCTTTTCATTTTTAGTTGTTTTAAGACTTCATCGTTTGTTTTCTTTTCCTTCCATCCAAATTCTACCTATTCTTCTATAAATCCACATTTCGAAGGCTTCAATTCTCTGTTCTGTTTTCTTGTCTAATGTCCATGTTTCAGCACCATATAGGAATATTGAGAAGATGTAACATTTTGCTATTCTTAGTTTTAGCCCTGGTGTTATTTGTTTTGATGTCCTTCATAACATTAAAATTACTTACTCGTATTACTACCTCCTATTAACTACGAGACATAAACTTATTTATGGATTCCCGTAAAGGAATATTGAAATGTGCGCTCCTTTTAAAAATGTGACCCCCTCTGAAGTACAAAACTGCATACGCCCTGGCGGGGATATCTCAATTCAAGAATGCTCCCGCACGAGGCAGCTTATTCTTGTTTAGAAGATTTACAACCTGGAACAAAGGGAGCTGACTCCACAACGTGGTCGGTCTGACATTGATCACTTCCGGTGGGCGGAGGCTGGCATGGCAGAGTAGACAGGTTTGCTGGTTGGGGGGCGGGAGGAAGAAAGGCGGAGCTGTAAACTATCACCCTCTTCCAAGTGAGGGAATTCAATCATCATCATCGAGTGTCGTCTCCGCAACGAAGGTTGGCTACCATGGAGCGCCATTCTGCTCTGTCTTTTGCTTTGATGGTGCAGGTTGTCATAGGCTGATTTGTCCATCTTTTGATGTTATCGTCCATGTTAGTCTTGGTCTGCCTCTTTTACCTTGTATTTTCCCCTCCAGGATTACTTTTAGTAGGCTGCTGTATCTTTTAACATGGCCCAAAAATCGCAGTTGCCTTGTTTGAATTGTGTTTAGTAGTTCTCTTTTAATTTTTAGTTGTTTTAAGACTTCGTCGTTTGTTTTCTTTTCCTTCCTTCCAATTCTACCTATTCTTCTATATATCCACATTTCAAAGGCTTCAATTCTCTGTTCTGTTTTCTTGTCCAATGTCCATGTTTCTGCACCATATAGGAATATTGAGAAGATGTAACATTTTGCTATTCTTAGTTTTAGCCCTGGTGTTATTTGTTTTGATGTTAGTATGTTCTTCATGACATTAAAATTACTTTTTGCCATTCCTATTCTTTTATTTATTTCAGTTGTACATTTTCGATCACTGGTTATAGTATGTCCAAGGTAGTCGTACTTCTGAACTGTCTCCAGGTCTATTCCTTCAATTTTGATATCCATTTGTGGGTTTTGAGTATTTCCTTTGTTTATAATCATAGTTTTAGTATTTTTGATATTCCTATCGAGTGAATTCAATATTTGACATTAAAGTGGAAGCAGTTACTGGCTGATGAAGTAAATTTTAGCCTTAAAGCAGCATTTCAATTAAAACCTTAAAGATATAAAAATTGAAACCCTTGAAATGTGGGTTTATATAAGAATTGGTAGAATTGGATGGAAAGAAAAGAAAACAAAGGATGAAGTTTTAAAATAACTAAAAATAAAAAGAGAACTACTAAATACAATTAAGACAAGACAAATGACATTTTTGGGGCACGTTAAAAGACACATCAGCCTATTAAAAGTAATATTGGAAGGGAAAATACAAGGTAAAAGAGGCAGGGCAGACCAAGACTAACATGGACGAGTAACATCAAAAGATGGACAAGTCAATCTATGTCAGCCTGCACCATCAATGCAAGAAACAGAGTGGAATGGCAATCCATGGTAGCCAACTTTCGTTGCGGAGACGGCACTCGATGATGATGACGATGATATATAAAAATAAATATACAAAATGTTTTCCTCTCTCTCTACTAAAAAAAGACTATTTAAAATAGGAATTGAAATTGTTTACTTTTGTCATAAAAGAATAATTGAATAGCATAGATCTTTAACAAACACCTTCAAATTCCTGTAGAGCACAGATCTTCAACAAATACCTTAGGCTTCATGTAGAGCATAGATCTTTAACAAACATCTTCAGCTTCCTGTAGAGCATAGATCTTCAAAAAACACCTTCAACTTCCTGTAGAGCATAGATCTTCAACAAACATCTTCAACTTCCTGTAGAGCATAGATCTTCAACAAACACCTTATGCTTCATCTAGAGCATAGATCTTCAACAAACACCTTAGGCTTCATCTAGAGCATAGATCTTCAACAAACACCTTAGGCTCCATCTAGATCATAGATCTTCAACGAACACCTTAGGCTTCATCTAGAGCATAGATCTTCAACAAACACCTTAGACTTCATCTATAGCATAGATCATCAACAAACACCTTAGGCTTCATCTAGAGCATAGATCTTCAACAAACACTTTCAGCTCCATGTAAAGCATAGGTCTTCAACAAACACCTTAGGCTTCATCTAGAGCATAGATCTTCAACAAACACCTTAGGCTTCATCTAGAGCATAGATCTTCAACAAACACCTTAGGCTTCATCTATAGCATAGATCTTCAACAAACACCTTAGGCTTCATCTAGAGCATAGATCTTCAACAAACACCTTAGGCTTCATCTAGAGCATAGGTCTTCAACAAACATTGTCCAAGTCGTTCTGTTTCTTGCCATTCTCTTAAAACCATTCCATGTCTTCCCCATCATCTTCACCTCTGCTTCCATATGACTTCTCCAGGAATATTTAGTCCTTCCTTTTGTCCCCTCCTCTGGGGATTCTAAACGGGCCTGTCGTGTTATACTCTCAGTTGGCTTCCGCAGTGTGTGTCCTATCCAACGACATAGTCTTCGTTGTATCTCTTTATCCACTGATACTTGACTGGTACATTTCCATAATTCTATGTTAGTGATTTTGTCCTGCCATTTCCATCCTTCTATTCTGCGTAAGCATCCATTAATGAAGGCATGTATGTTCGTGATTGTCATTTTTGTTGTTCTCCATGTTTCACAGCCATATAATACGACTGATTTGAAAATTTCGAAAAATCCGAGAGGGCTAGACATCGGATCTCACTATCCAGAAACCAGGGTAAATCCACGAAGAAAAGACGGATTCAATTTCTTTCATTTTTGAAAAAAAAAAAAAAGTATTCCCACTGCTTGAATTGAACCCGAGGCTTTTGCTGCCCAGATGTCGAATTGTAACCTCTAGACCACTTGGCCCTCTTCTTTCGACAGTACACAGATACTCGTTGTGGAGTATCCTGCGGAAACAAGGAATAACATTAAGAGTCACAAACATCACATATTAGCATGACGGCTGCTACCGGAAGGAAGGATTTGCCGGAATGTCTCCAGATGGAAACAGGGATGAATCATAGAAGTAGATTATCTCCCTTGTTTAGAAGTGACATCGATTTTACAAGGCAAAAGTGGTGTACAGGTAATACAGGCATTCAATGGATACATTGACTTTCATAGAAGACTTTCATTTTGTAGAGGACAGTTTTCTTGTGTAGCAATGTGAACATAAAATAAAAAGAAGTAAAGAGTCCCGTCACATAATGTGAAGTATAGAGGATATGGTGTTAGTGCCCATACTATGTATACTTCAGCATATTATTTTTGGGGTAATGTAGTCAGTATTACGCACGTGCCGCTTTACTTTCCAGGAAGAAAACAAAAACAAATCTGGTACCCATTTAAGTCTGGGTGAACCTGGAAGCCGTCGATCAGGATCGAAGCCGAACTCGTCCGCAGTTGACTAGCCAGCGAGCTATCGCGACCCCCGTTGTGAACATGGAGCAAGATAAAAACCAGACGCAATGTCTTTAATGGCTTGTAGAATAGGTCGTCGATCTAAGAAAAGACGAAAATAATGACAAATCAAAATTCATCCAGAAGAAATAATATATATGGAAGGAAAAACAGCAGAAGAAGTAGATATCTCGGAAGCAGCATATATAAAGAAGTAGAAACAAATAAATTAGAATCAGAATATTGAAGGCAGCAAAAACTTTCAGAAACCTTGAAAAATATGGAAATCAAAATGACTACTTCGTGTACGCAACACTTCGTATACGATGGGATAAGTTCAAGACTAGTGCAGAAGTTAGAGAAGTGGCCATCCATCAGACAATATCATATATAATAAAAAGAAGTATCTTCACATATATCGGTCATGTGATGAGAAGAAACAAGAGAATCTCAAAGCAAACCATTTCTGACCTCAGAAACTCTGAGAACAACACTGATACGAGCAGCAACAGCAGCAGGCATACTATCTCTTGTCGTCATTAAGAGGCTCGCCCTGAATAGGGATGTTGCGAGATGCAGGTCCTGCGCAAAGTCTCATTCTTAATAGCAAAAATCATCGATTACAGTCTAGAACTTATACACTACGCGTCATCGGCTTAAAAGGACAATCGATAGAACAGATTCTATTATAAGAGAGCTAGACTATTCATCTTTATCTTATTATCAACTCTAGCTTTTCCGCGAAAGTTAGTCAATGACGAAAACAATTAAGAATAATTTAGATGTATTAGAACACAAATGTAACATTCCTTGCGAGTGTAAACATAAGAGAAGTGACCATGCAACCAACAGTCTAATCTGTAATCAAGAAAAGGAGGTGATTATATTCCGGCAGTGTAATGGGAAGATAAAAATCAAGAAATTGCGAAACATGACCTTAAATCATCATGTGCCATACCGGTTGGAGAAGGCAATCATGCCCTTCCACAATCTTCTATATACTGTGGATCGTATCAGTTCTGTTTTTGCCTGTTTTCCATGCCATGACACCAAGCTATCAAGTATTTTCTCTGCTTGTCGTCCGCGATCTCTCTTTCCCTATATTTTGCCAGTTGTGACCTTAAATTGGGATACAATAATAAGACAAACGGATCGACATAGAGAATAACACACAAAAAGATCTCCCACAAGAGAGGCAAGGGCATGAGGCATTGACGCCCTAGCAGAGATTTAGACACCCGCCAAAAACAGGGACTGTTGACTGAACTAATCTACTCTAAGATACTCTGAGATCAAAGATAACGATTATAAACCGATCTCTCCTTTATGAAGATAACAGGGCCATTTTAAATCTCAAGTCTAGAACGATGGAGACGAACATTTGTTATTGAAGCTTGTCGAAGTGAAAGCGCTACCAATAAATGCACCCTGCTTCCCTCTATAAAAGATTCCAAAGGAGCAGAAACTAATCTTCAAAGCAAAGTTCAGAGCTTTCCTACAGTTAGTGAATGTCATCGCAACCTTTACCAAGGCCGCCGAGATAGGAAGCAATCCGAAATATCGCTTGCAACAACAAAGGAGTTTGTCACAAAAAAGAATGTTACGCGTACCCAGAATAGCTAAGAAGCAAATTGGAGAAATGCTCTATGAAAACAGCAACAGAAGAGCGATAACAGGAGATATGAAATATATATATATATATTTAATCGTCTTCATCAAATACCATGCCTGCTGGCATAGGTGATTATGTTTCTCCACAACTTTCTATCTTTACTGCTATTTATCAGTTCTGTTGTTGACTTCTTACCAAACCATTCCCTTAAATTGTTTTAAATATTTTTCTATCTGTTTTCCCTCATCTCATTTCCATCAATTTCTCCTGTTTGACACAATAAACTCAAGTTGGTAAAGGAAAATTGGCACTGCTTCTATGTAATCAAGACGAGTGAAGCTGCGGTAAATGATTGGTCAGTGAGCTTGCTAAGGACAGAAAGGATTCTAGTTCAATTCTCAGACGTAAACAATTCTTGCGGAATGACACGGCTTCGAATTTCACCCAACCTCTGAAAATGGGTATCAGACATTTTTTGTTTCTAATGGAAAAGATGGATGATGATGATGATGAGTCCGGCTGGTGAAATACCAACCACAACGCCCATAACATATGTCATTGAAACATATGGGCACTAGCACTCGCTATATTCTTCATTGGCATTAAGGCGTGGATGGAACCTTTACTTAATCAGAATGTGTGGTTTAGAAAAAGAAACCCTGTCTATTGTCATAAGTGAGCCTCTGAGGTTAGCTATCCCATGAAACGTGTGGCCCAGTGTGATGGACACACACACATTGTTGTCTACGATCACATTAGTCAGATAAGACGAAATAGTTGAATTAAAGGAGGCGAACAAAAAAGAAAACATGGACAGTTCTGGAACATTGTGACGGCAGCAGTAACCAGATAAGAAACAAAGAATCACAGTTCGGGCACATAAAAAACGTGGAATGTAAACCCACATAGAAAGTGACCGGTAAAAGAGCACGCCTCAGCGAAACAATTTTATATTTTCCCTCGTCTGGCTTTCACCCATTTCTAAGATTTTGATAGCGAAACTGAGGACTCCTGATGCGATTGTTGTTGATGATCACATATCATTTGACGTTTTGAACTCTCATATTTCGAAGTCAGGCGGCCGAGAATGTCATTCACAGCGTGCTATCTATTCGACAACATCGGGAACTTGCAGGAGAGACTGTTCCGACTTAGAACGAGGTTCCAAGAACGTATCTTGACAAATTAGACTCCCGTTTTGTTTTCCATCGCCGTTATCCATTCCCAGCATGAACGGACGGCAGAAGGAAATCCTGCATCGTGTGTCTGTGCTAGCAGACGGTAAAATGTTTGGTCATATCAATCAGAGCGATAAATATGGGATGATATACACCAGGAAAAGAGAGCAATACAAGCAAACAGGGCCGCAAAAGAGGATGATTGTATTTGTCTCATTCTTGATAACAAACCTAAATTATTGTTGTGTTATTCTTTTCTGATATTTTCTGAGGTTTATTTATGTCCATATCTGCTTAGCTCTCAGGTTACATTGCGCGTGTTGTCTGACTAGAGCAGCGTTTCCCAAACTTTTTTTTTTTTAATCGCGACCCCTTTTTTTAATAAAAAAAAAATAACATGCAAATATTTTTTGAAAGCCAAGTAACCTGCGACTCCACTTTATAAATAGCCAATTAACCTGCGACTCCACTTTATAATAGCCAAGTGACCTGCGAATCCACTTTATAATAGTCAAGTGACCTGCGACTCCACTTTATAATAGCCAAGTGACTTGCGACTCCACTTTATAATAGCCAAGCAACCTACGACTCCACTTTATAATAGCCAAGTGACCTGCGACTCCACTTTATAATAGCCAAGTAACCTGCGACTCCACTTTATAATAGCCAAGTAACCTGCGACTCCACTTTATAAATAGCTACGTAACCTGTGACTCCAATTTATAATAGCCAAGTGACCCGCGACTCCACTTTATAATAACCAAGTAACCTGCGACTCCACTTTATAATAGCCAAGTAACCTGCGACTCCAATTTATAATAGCCAAGTAACCTGCGACTCCACTTTATAAATAGCCAAGTAACCTGCGACTCCAATTTATAATAGCCAAGTAACCTTCGACTCCAATTTATAATAGCCAAGTAACCTGCGACTCCACTTTATAATAGCCAAGTGACCCGCGACTCCACTTTATAATAGCCAAGTAACCCGCGACTCCACTGTATAATAGCCAAGTAACCTACGACTCCACTTTATAATAGCCAAGTAACCTGCGACTCCACTTTAAAATAGCCAAGTAACCTGCGACTCCACTTTATAAATAGTTAATGACCCGCGACTCCACTTTATAAATAGCCAAGCAACCTGCGACTCCGCTTTATAAATAGCCAAGTGACCCGCGACTCCACTTTATAAATAGCCAAGGAACCTGCAATTCCACTTTATAAATAGCCAAGTAACATGCGACTCCACTTAAAAAATAACCAAATGACCCCCGACTCCACTTTATAAACAGCCAAGTGACCCGCGACTCCACTTTATAAATAGCCAAGTAACCTGCGACTCCACTTTATAAATAGCCAAGTGAATTGCGACTCCACCTTATAAATAGCCAAGTAACATGCGCCTCCACTTTATAAATAGCCAAGTGACCCGCGACTCCACTTTATAAATAGCCAAGTAGTCTGCGACTCTACTTCTACATAGAACACATACGGACAGCACTCCGTGGGTACACTACATTATGGACAGGACTCCGTGGTTACACTACATTATGGACAGCACTCCGTGGGTACACTACATTATGGACAGTACTCCTTGGCACCCAGCATTGCTGCGAGTTGGCAGATTTTTGAAAATGTTTTCAAGGGTTTGAACATAAATGTTTGTTCACAGTTCGTTAACCTTCGCTGTAGATAAAGTCGTTAATTGGATGGCTTCGTTTCAGACATTTTTGACGTTGGTAGCTAAGGACCTAACTTGTGCAAACGGATGACATTGGCAAGGATCATTTTGAATCTATGAAGTGGGCTCATTGTGTGTTTAACTCAAACGCATATGTGCTTTTTAACCAAAGACCTTTTTTTGGGGGGGACTCAATGCAGATATCCCCGATGGAAGAATAAATTGTACTATTAGTCCCATAAATGATTCGCTTCCAGAGGTTTATGATGTAAACAAAGCAGTTTTGTCATTGCAAGTGAATAATGTCCACACCTATAATTGGTCAGGATTGTGTAGCAGCAGCAGCTTTATAGCGAACACATAAAACATCACAGGATTGTGCTGTTCTGAAACAGCATTGCCATGCTACCCTAGAATTGCCTTTAATGGGATTACTGTGACCACAAACCACTCTCCATGTGTGTGCCACATATCTACACCCCAGAAAGAAATACTGAATATAACAACATCATGTGCCGTCTGTGATATTAATGACCACAGACCAGGAGCCTCCAGTATGATTGATACAACTGTTGCACCAAGCACTTCATCAGCAGAGCCATATCTATGGAATGTTAATCTGACATTGTTCTTGAATGATGTCCAAGTTAATGAGACATCAGAATCGTGTGGCAGCAGCTACAAGAAGGGAGCGGAGAACATCAAGTTCTGCTGCTATAAAGGAGACTTGCCTTGCTATCCCAGAATTGCCTTAAATGGAATCACTGTAGTTGAAACTTCTCCTCTTGTGTAAACTACACATTCACATCTAAGAGTGAATCAGTGAAGGTCACAAAATCATATTCTCTCTGTGGTTTTACTAACTACAGGTCATGTGGCTTCTGTTGGATTGAAAATGACAAATTACCACCACTGTGTGTCTATATGTTTGGAATTGGAGTCATCAATGACGGCCTAACATCATCAAGTGCTATGACGATCATCATTTTCGGGAGGACGTGAACTCCCATGGTATATGGTGGATAGGCGGCAGGAACCATTGAAGGCTATGTCTGAAAAGTGTTCCTTCTTGCAGTTTCCTCATATTCCAAGTCCGGCTTGTTGCAGGAGCTACTGAGTTAAGTGCTCTGTGCACACCGTGAGCTGTGTGTCTCATCCGTTTTGATCCTGCTTCGATATCCCGCTTGTTTACGATGAATGATAATATCGTATGACAGGGAACAGTTGGCTGTGTTCCCTTTCTGCGCGGTTTCGCCTTATGTCTTTTGGCGTGTGCTGAGACTGCTACGATGGGGACTACAGTTACCTTTCTTTGTTTGGGAGATGAGTTGGTAATTCGGATGATTCCACTGGCACGGGCGGTTGAGCAATTATGGATTTTAATTCGTTTGCTGTGATGCCGAGGCCTTCCATAACCAATAACCAATAACCCAGCATCTTTCTGTATTATCATAAACTAGATGGGCGTCGTGGCACCCAACATCTTTCTGTATTATCATAAACTAGATGGGCGTCTTGGCATCCAGCACCTTTCTGTATTATCATAAACTAGATGGGCGTCTTGGCATCCAACACCTTTCTGTATTATCATAAACTAGATGGGCGTCTTGGCATCCAACATCTTTCTGTATTATCATAAACTAGATGGGCGTCTTGGCATCCAACATCTTTCTGTATTATCATAAACTAGATGGGCGTCTTGGCATCCAACATCTTTCTGTATTATCATAAACTAGATGGGCGTCTTGGCATCCAACATCTTTCTGTATTATCATAAACTAGATGGGCGTCTTGGCACCCAACATATTTCTGTATTATCATAAACTAGATGGGCGTCTTGGCATCCAACATCTTTCTGTATTATCATAAACTAGATAGGCGTCTTGGAACCCATCATCTTTCTGTATTATCATAAACTAGATGGGCGTCTTGGCACCCAACATCTTTTTGTATTATCATAGACTAGATGGGCGTCTTGGCACCCAACATATTTCTGTATTATCATAGACTAGATGGGCGTCTTGGCACCCAACATATTTCTGTATTATCATAAACTAGATGGGCGTCTTGGCACCCATCATCTTTCTGTATTATCATAAGCTAGATGGGCGTCTTGGCACCCATCATCTTTCTGTATTATCATAAACTAGATGGGCGTCTTGGCGCTCAGCATCTTTCTATATTATTATAAACAAACCATTTTCTTGATATTTGAATTTCAAGAATGGGTAAAATGTAAGTATTAGATTCAGGTCATTATAACTCACAAATACTGCAAAGTTAGGCAAAAGTTCATTCCCCTGCCTTGCTAGACGTATGTGGAATGTGATGTTAGTGTCCATATTTAATCTGCAAAGTTGGTAGGATATAGCTGACATGCCACATTAAGATTAAAGCAAGCAGCCGTAAAGAGGTATCAATTCTGGTAAGTATGTTGCTTGGAGTGGTGAAGATGTAGTTCTCACCATGCTCATCTTTATCTGGCATTTATGAAACCCTGATGATGATGTAGATCAATTATATGCCACCATTACCGACCCTTTATGAAATACTCTGAGGTGCGCGTGGCCGTGCGGCTAAAACCACTGTTCCACTTGCTGACGTACGGTGTTCGAAGCCCGCGGTAGACTGAAATGATTTTTTCTATCGGGGGTGAAATAAAAATCCTAAGTCGCACACGTCGTGGCGACTGCTTGACCAAGCGGCCTTTATCCCTCTGGTTCTATCGTTGCCCCCCGACATACACCAGCAACGGTACTATGTGTCGTAAAGATAGTTTAAAAAAAAAAAAATGAAATACTGGTGATGGTGTAGATCAATTATATGCCGCCATAACCGACCCTTTATGAAATACTAGGGATGATGTAGATCAATTATATGCCGCCATAACCGACCCTTTATGAAATACTAGGGATGATGTAGATCACTTAAATACCGCCATAACCGACCCTTTATGAAATACTAGGGGTGATGTAGATCAATTATATGCCGCCATAAACGACCCTTTATGAAATACTAGGGATGATGTAGATCAATTATATGCCGCCATAACCGACCCTTTATGAAATACTAGGGATGATGTAGATCAATTATATGCCGCCATCACCGACCCTTTATGAAATATTAGGGATGATGTAGATCACGTATATGCCGCCATCACCGACCCTTTATAAAATACTAGGGATGATGTACATCAATTATATGCCGCCATAACCGACCCTTTATGAAATACTAGAGATGATGTAGATCACTTATATGCCGCCATCACCAACCATTTATAAAATACTAGGGATGATGTAGATCACTTATATGCCGCCATAACCGACCCTTTATGAAATACTAGAGATGATGTAGATCAATTATATGCCGCCATCACCGACCCTTTATGAAATACTAGGGATGATGTAGATCAATTAATTATATGCCGCCATCACCAACCCTTTATGAAATACTAGGGATGATGTAGATCACTTATATGCCGCCATCACCGACCCTTTATAAAATACTAGGGATGATGTAGATCAATTATATGTCGCCATAACCGACACTTTATGAAATACTAGGAATGATGTAGATCAATTATATACCGCCATCACCGACCCTTTATAAAATACTAGGGATGATGTAGATCAATTATATGTCGCCATTACCGACCCTTTATGAAATACTAGGGGTGATGTAGATCAATTAAATGCCGCCATCACCGACCCTTTATGAAATACTAGGGATGATGTAGATCAATTATATGCCGCCATAACCGACCCTTTATGAAATACTAGGGATGATGTAGATCAATTATATGACGCCATAAACGACCCTTTATGAAATACTAGGGATGATGTAGATCAATTAAATGCTGCCATAACCGACCCTTTATGAAATACTAGGGATGATGTAGATCACTTATATGCCGCCATCACCGACCCTTTATAAAATACTAGGGATGATGTAGATCAATTATATGTCGCCATAACCGACACTTTATGAAATACTAGGAATGATGTAGATCAATTATATACCGCCATCACCGACCCTTTATAAAATACTAGGGATGATGTAGATCAATTATATGTCGCCATTACCGACCCTTTATGAACTACTAGGGGTGATGTAGATCAATTAAATGCCGCCATCACCGACCCTTTATGAAATACTAGGGATGATGTAGATCAATTATATGCCGCCATAACCGACCCTTTATGAAATACTAGGGATGATGTAGATCAATTATATGACGCCATAAACGACCCTTTATGAAATACTAGGGATGATGTAGATCAATTAAATGCTGCCATAACCGACCCTTTATGAAATACTAGGGATGATGTAGATCAATTATATGCCGCCATCACCGACCCTTTATGAAATACTAGGGATGATGTAGATCACTTATATGCCACCATCACCGACCCTTTATAAAATACTAGGGATGATGTAGATCACTTATATGCCGCCAATGAAATACTAAGGATGATGTAGATCAATTACATACCGCCATCACCGACCCTTTATGAAATACTAGGGATGATGTAGATCACTTAAATACCGCCATCACCGACCCTTTATGAAATACTAGGGATGATGTAGATCAATTAATTATATGCCGCCATCACCAACCCTTTATGAAATACTAGGGATGATGTAGATCACTTATATGTCGCCATTACTGACCCTTTATGAAATACTAGGGATGATGTAGATCAATTATATGCCGCCATAACCGACCCTTTATGAAATACTAGGGATGATGTAGATCAATTATATGTCGCCATTACCCGACCTTTATTGGGGAGTTCTGAAGAGTTCTTTCAGGTTAAATAGATTCTATTCTGTCAGATAGTATTACAGCTCTTTCATGTTGATCTCTGTGCCGAATAAACTGAAGGTTCCACTTTAAGGGTTTATGTCGGAGCTACCGTATTAATGCATCTGACTGTGGTTTTCTTTAGTGAATCATGCATTGTGGGTACATGCATTGTTGATGATTGACAATGCGATATGCAATGATTGACATGCAATATTTCGATGATATTCATGGATCTGCAGCCCTGATGTAACTTCCAGATCTTCAAGTTAAGAGAGATGCAACCAAAATTCAAAACAGCTGTCGTAGAAACAAGGGAAGACTAGTGAACTAGCCTACTTTTATTTTTCAGTGGTTTCACCCGCGGAATTTGTTGAGGAGAAGATCTGAGAACTTAAGGACAGCTGTTCAAAGTACTGTGAAGATAATCCGACGATATACATATAGTTGTGAATCACGGAGAATAAATGAACGCATAAAGAGATAAGTAACAGCTAAACTGTGTACTGAATGAAGTCAACACACAATGAGAATGTATTTATTTTGTCAGGTCATAATAGGAATAAAATTTGAAAATATTGTAGCAACAGGAAAGAGAGACAGAGACAGACAATAACAGAAAATACTAGACAACTTAACAGACTAGCATAGAGAGAGAGAGAGAGAGAGAGAGAGAGAGAGAGAGAGAGAGAGAAAGAGAGAGAGATCAACAGCTGAATTGATATGATATACATTATAATGAGAAACATGATTGACTATGCTGGTGGGCATGGCACCTGATGATGACAACTCATATACACAACAAAAAACAACATAATGATGGTCACGTATGGGTGAAAGACTTTATTGTGCTTAATACTAATACATGGCACAACATATCTTGTACAAGGTCTGAACATACAAAACACGCCTTCAATGAGGCTTGACAATAGAACACACAACCTGAATGAGGATGAATATAATTGTACTCTTGGATTCAAAGGTAAAGTTGATATCATCACACGCACAGATTCAGAGAACAAAACTGATATCAACTCACTCTCAGATTTGGTAAATGAAATTGGTATCAGTGCACTGTTAGTTTTAGAGATTAAAGCTGATATTTATTTAATATCAACATTCTCTTAGACTAAGATAAAATTGATACTAATGCACTCCCAAAATAAAAGAAAAATGTCACTGATATCAACACACTTTCTGATTTAGAAACTAAATTTGATAACAGTGCAGATTCACAAACTAAGACCAATATCAAAACAATTTGGATTTCAAAGACTATAAAGACTGATATCAATGCATTTCCATATCTGGATAATAAAACTGATGCCAAAGCATTCTTACATCCAGAGAATAAAACTGATGCCACAGCATTCTTACATCCAGAGAATAAAACTGATGCCACAGCATTCTTACATCTAGAGAATAAAACTGATGCCACAGCATTCTTACATCCAGAGAATAAAACTGATGCCACAGCATTCTTACATCTAGAGAATAAAACTGATGCCAAAGCATTCTTACATCTAGAGAATAAAACTGATATCAATATAATCTCAGATTCAGAAACTCTTACGGATATCAAACAGGCTCACAAATAAATAACGATATCAACAAATCTTGCTCACTCAGCAGATTAAATAAACATAAATGTATTATAGTTCTGACTCATTCAGGGAAGTAATTTCGTTTAGAGGTATATCAAATAAAACAATTTAGCACGACACTGGCTACATACATCTCTACTTACTAAGATACCAAATAGACAGCAAAGTTTATAAAGAGAAATAATGACAATTCATATGGAAAGAAAACGTATGTGCAAAAATGAATGACTACTATATGTGGACTGAATGAGATATGTTGGCATCACAGTTATGTTTAATTGTAACTCCAGACCAATTCACCGTACCGTTCACAATCATAACACTCAATTCACAGTAATTTGTATTCAGCAATTATTCTTTCTCTAGTGCTGATAGAACATAATTGATAAGTTATAAATAGGAAGGCAGAAGATAGTTCACATTTTCAAGACAGACAATTCCATCTCAATTAACAAATTAAGTCCAAGCTTAAAGAGTCAAGAACATTTATTTAATTTCATTTTGTTCTCATGAGACACTTTCTTACTAAATCTGTTGGCCAAATATTAAATTTAATTTGTTCTCACGTGACAAAGTCTTGTTAAATCTACTGGCCAAATATAAATTTAATTTGTTCTCACGTGACAAAGTCTTGTTAAATCTACTGGCCACATATTTAATTTAATTTGTTCTCACGAGACAAAGTCTTGCCAGATCTGCGGGCAATGATTATGATAGTCTACCACTTTACTCCAACTTGGGTCTGCAGTCTCACAGATTTTACCTAAGGCCAAGGAGACACTGCAACACCTGGGCTATATGTGGTCAGTGACTGAAAACTGACTACGTACAGCAAAATCAGCTGCAACAATATTTCATAAACATTCTACATTGCTTCCATGAAGTCCCTCTAGAAAGTTCATCAACCTACACCTCCTCCATGAAGTCCCTCTAGAAGGTTCAACAACCTACACCTCCTCCATGAAGTCCCTCTAGAAAGTTCATCAACATCCTACACCTCCTCCATGAAGTCCCTCTAGAAAGTTCAACATCCTACACCTCCTCCATGAAGTCCCTCTAGAAAGTTCATCAACATCCTACATCTCCTCCATGAAGTCCCTCTAGAAAGTTCAACAACCTACACCTCCTCCATGAAGTCCCTCTAGAAAGTTCATCAACATCCTACACCTCCTCCATGAAGTCCCTCTAGAAAGTTCAACAACCTACACCTCCTCCATGAAGTCCCTCTAGAAAGTTCAACAACCTACACCTCATCCATGAAGTCCCTCTAGAAAGTTCATCAACATCCTACACCTCCTCCATGAAGTCCCTCTAGAAAGTTCATCAACATCCTACACCTCCTCCATGAAGTCCCTCTAGAAAGTTCATCAACATCCTACACCTCCTCCATGAAGTCCCTCTAGAAAGTTCATCAACATCCTACATCTCCTCCATGAAGTCCCTCTAGAAAGTTCATCAACATCCTACATCTCCTCCATGAAGTCCCTCTAGAAAGCTCAATATCCTACACCACATTGATGAGGTGCCTCTAGAAAGTTCATCAACATCCTATACTACCTCCCTGAAGTGCCTCCAGAAAGTTCTCAACATCCTATACTACCTCCCTGAAGTGCCTCTAGAAAGTTCATCAACATCCTATACTACCTCCCTGAAGTGCCTCTAGAAAGTTCATCAACATCCTATACTACCTCCCTGAAGTGCCTCCAGAAAGTTCTCAACATCCTATACTACCTCCCTGAAGTGCCTCTAGAAAGTTCTCAACATCCTATACTACCTCCCTGAAGTGCCTCTAGAAAGTTCTCAACATCCTATACTACCTCCCTGAAGTGCCTCCAGAAAGTTCTCAACATCTTATACTACCTCCCTGAAGTGCCTCCAGAAAGTTCATCAACATCCTATACTACCTCCCTGAAGTGCCTCCAGAAAGTT
The DNA here is from genome assembly GCA_032433765.1 of Megaustenia siamemsis. Classification (NCBI taxonomy): domain Eukaryota; kingdom Metazoa; phylum Mollusca; class Gastropoda; order Stylommatophora; family Ariophantidae; genus Megaustenia; species Megaustenia siamemsis. The sequence goes on from JAVIAB010000046.1 coordinate 44,879,471, forward strand.
CATCAACATCCTATACTACCTCCCTGAAGTGCCTCTAGAAAGTTCTCAACATCCTATACTACCTCCCTGAAGTGCCTCCAGAAAGTTCATCAACATCTTATACTACCTCCCTGAAGTGCCTCCAGAAAGTTCATCAACCTCTTATACTACCTCTCTGAAGTGCCTCCAGAAAGTTCATCAACATCTTATACTACCTCCCTGAAGTGCCTCCAGAAAGTTCTCAACATCCTATACTACCTCCCTGAAGTGCCTCCAGAAAGTTCATCAACATCTTATACTACCTCCCTGAAGTGCCTCCAGAAAGTTCATCAACATCCTATACTACCTCCCTGAAGTGCCTCCAGAAAGTTCATCAACATCCTATACTACCTCCCTGAAGTGCCTCCAGAAAGTTCATCAACATCCTATACTACCTCCCTGAAGTGCCTCCAGAAAGTTCATCAACATCCTATACTACCTCCCTGAAGTGCCTCTAGAAAGTTCATCAACATCCTATACTACCTCCCTGAAGTGCCTCCAGAAAGTTCATCAACATCCTATACTACCTCCCTGAAGTGCCTCTAGAAAGTTCATCAACATCCTATACTACCTCCCTGAAGTGCCTCCAGAAAGTTCATCAACATCCTATACTACCTCCCTGAAGTGCCTCCAGAAAGTTCATCAACATCCTATACTACCTCCCTGAAGTGCCTCTAGAAAGTTCATCAACATCCTATACTACCTCCCTGAAGTGCCTCCAGAAAGTTCATCAACATCCTATACTACCTCCCTGAAGTGCCTCCAGAAAGTTCATCAACATCCTATACTACCTCCCTGAAGTGCCTCCAGAAAGTTCATCAACATCCTATACTACCTCCCTGAAGTGCCTCTAGAAAGTTTTCAACATCCTATACTACCTCCCTGAAGTGCCTCTAGAAAGTTCTCAACATCCTATACTACCTCCCTGAAGTGCCTCCAGAAAGTTCATCAACATCTTATACTACCTCCCTGAAGTGCCTCCAGAAAGTTCATCAACATCCTATACTACCTCCCTGAAGTGCCTCTAGAAAGTTCTCAACATCCTATACTACCTCCCTGAAGTGCCTCTAGAAAGTTCATCAACATCCTATACTACCTCCCTGAAGTGCCTCCAGAAAGTTCATCAACATCCTATACTACCTCCCTGAAGTGCCTCCAGAAAGTTCATCAACATCCCTGAAGTGCCTCCAGAAAGTTCATCAACATCCTATACTACCTCCCTGAAGTGCCTCCAGAAAGTTCATCAACATCCTATACTACCTCCCTGAAGTGCCTCCAGAAAGTTCATCAACATCCTATACTACCTCCCTGAAGTGCCTCCAGAAAGTTCATCAACATCCTATACTACCTCCCTGAAGTGCCTCCAGAAAGTTCTCAACATCCTATACTACCTCCCTGAAGTGCCTCCAGAAAGTTCTCAACATCCTATACTACCTCCCTGAAGTGCCTCCAGAAAGTTCATCAACATCCTATACTACCTCCCTGAAGTGCCTCCAGAAAGTTCTCAACATCCTATACTACCTCCCTGAAGTGCCTCCAGAAAGTTCATCAACATCCTATACTACCTCCCTGAAGTGCCTCCAGAAAGTTCTCAACATCCTATACTACCTCCCTGAAGTGCCTCTAGAGAGTTCACCAACATCTTATACTACCTCCCTGAAGTGCCTCCAGAAAGTTCTCAACATCCTATACTACCTCCCTGAAGTGCCTCCAGAAAGTTCATCAACATCCTATACTACCTCCCTGAAGTGCCTCCAGAAAGTTCTCAACATCCTATACTACCTCCCTGAAGTGCCTCTAGAGAGTTCACCAACATCATTACATCACTTTGATGAAATGCTTCAAGATGGGCCAGGCAAGTTGGGATCAAAGCAGAAAGGCAACCCAGAACTAAAATAATCCCACGCTGAAGCTGCAAGTTTTAAGCAAAAAAGCACAAATTTCACAGTTTGTTGTAAACATCAACACCTACTTAACATCTATATAAGGACAGGTGATGAAGAGAGCATTTTGTGCACTCAAGCAAACTAAGTTCTCAAACAGTTAGCTCCTCTCCAAGAACTGCCAAGAAACATCTTTACAAAGCATTCATATCCTCACTCCATGATACCAGTGTCTAATGTGGACACTCACAACAAGTCATAAAAGAAAGTTAGGTAATTTTTGTCTGAGAAGGGTTTTAGGAGTGACAAAAAGAGAGAAAGAATCGACACAGAATCAATTTTGAATTACTTACAAAGGTTACGAATAAAATAATTTGCCCACCTGGAGAAAATGCCTAGTGATGACTCATGTACATGGCACACACAAATTGGACAAAAAGGACACAGAGTTCTGGGAAGATCCAGACTATATTGGGGTGATAACATCCTAGAAACTCTACAACAGACAAATGCCAATGGCTGAGGCTGCCAGAGGAGCAAGAACCAAACTGTGTATCTCCCTCGACATCCGAATTGGCAATGAGAGAAAGAAAAGAAGAAGAAAAGAGAGATAGTTATTGAGTGAAGGCAAGAAAGAAACAATAGAAAGAATAAATTGTACAACCTTTATGTCAGGTCTGACATTGTACACAACCACCAAATAGTGGCTAGTCCTGCCAGTCTGGGCTCATGTACCAGTTCTACACAACAAAAACCTGGACTTGACTGAGGTTATTGTCTTGTCAAGAGCCATGTATCCACAAAAGGGTGACTGGTATGGATTTCAAACATATTACTGGGTACCTGTTACCTTCATTTATATGAACTGTCTGTGGCATCTATGTGTCTAGTCAAACACCTTGTCTTCATCATCATCATATGCATGTCTAAACAACTGTTGTACCTCTGACTATTTATAATTTTCCAATGAGAAACACATTACAAAACTCTGATTCTTTTTTCAACAAATTACCTACTTTTTCACTAAAAGTGCAATGAGAATCTCTTCTTACATAAATCACTAGATATAAAGAGAATGCATGTCATCTCTAAAGCTCACTGATGTCAAATGTAATTACCAGCTCAGTAAAGATTAATTGAGAAAGTAGCTTCAGGAGAAAAAAAGCTGTAGCTCTTTAAAGGGGATATAGGTCGAACATGTGTCTAAACTACAAACTACAGATATTGTTGCAGTTAAACTACAAACTACAAATATTGTTGCAGTTAAACTACAAACTACAGATATTGTTGCAGTTAAACTACAAACTACAGATATTGTTGCAGATAACTACAAACTACAGATATTGTTGCAGTTAAACTACAAACTACAGATTGCAGATAAACTACAAACTACAGATATTGCAGTTAAACTACAAACTACAGATATTGCAGTTAAACTACAAACTACAGATTGTAGATAAACTACAAACTACAGGTGTTGCAGCTAATCTATAGTAGATAGTGCAGCTAAACTGCAACTACAGATATTGCAGCTAAACTACAAGCTACAGATATTACAGATATTAAGTTACAAATGACAGATATTGCAGCCATTAAACTACAAACTACGGTTATTGCAGCTAAACTACAAACTACTGTTATTGCAGCTAAACTACAAACTACGGTTACTGCAGCTAAACTACAAACTATAGATATTGCAGCTATTAAGCTACAAACTACAGATATTGCAACTATTATGCTACAAACTACAGAATTTGCAGCTAAACTACAAACTACAGATATTGCAGCTATTAAACTACAAATTGCAGATATTGCAGCTATTAAACAACAAACTACAGATATTGCAGCTAAACTACAAACTACAGGTATTGTTGCAGTTAAACTACAAACATTGCAGTTAAACTACAAACTACAGATATTGCAGCCAAACTACAAACTACAGATATTGTTGCAGTTAAACTACAAACATTGCAGTTAAACTACAAACTACAGATATTGCAGCCAAACTACAAACTACAGGTATTGTTGCAGTTAAACTACAAACATTGCAGTTAAACTACAAACATTGCAGTTAAACTACAAACTACAGATAATTCAGCTAACTATAAAATAACATGCTACCAATACCGGCTCTAGACCCTAGATTCAAGAACAATAAGAAAATAACCACCACCGAGATGAAATGTGTTAGACGAATGACAGGAAACACCCTGAGAGATAAGATCAGAAATGAAGAACTGAGAAAAAAGGCTAGGAATAACCCAAGCTATAGAATATATAAAGAAACACTAAAAATAGTTTGGCCACGTGATAAGGCAAAAAGATCAAAACAAAACACGAGTCTTCAATAAATGTTGTGAGAACACCAGATCCAAAGGCTGACCATAAAGAAGATGGATTGACAGAATATTATAAATACTAAGAAACATGACAGCAGCAGGAGTAAACAGAAGAGCAAAAGACAGCAAATTATATCTCCAATCAATGCTGAAAGGCAAATGAAGAAAGAAAGAAAAATTATAAACTGCAGATATTGCAGCTAAACTACAAACCACAGATAATTCAGCTAAACTACAAACTACAGATAATTCAGCTAAACTACAAACTATAGATACTTCAGCCAAACTACAAACTACAGGTAATTCAGCTAAACTACAAACTACAGATACTTCAGCCAAACTACAAACTACATATACTTCAGCTAAACTATAAACTATAGATACTTCAGCTAAACTACAAATTATAAATAATTCGGCTAAACTACAAACTATAGATAATTCAGCTAAACTACAAACTATAGATACTTCAGCTAAACAACAAACTACAGATAATTCAGCTAAACTACAAACTATAGATACTTCAGCTAAACAACAAACTACCAGATAATTCAGCTAAACTACAAACTATAGATACTTCAGCTAAACTACAAACTATAGATACTTCAGCTAAACTACAGATACTCCAACTAAACTACAAACTACAGGTAATTCAGCTAAACTACAAACTGCAGATAATTCAGTTAAACTACAAACTACAGGTAATTCAGTTAAACTGCAAACTATAGATACTTCAGCTAAACTACAAACTACAGATACTTCAGCTAAACTACAAACTATAAATACTTCAGCCAAACTACAAACTACATATACTTCAGCCAAACTACAAATACTTCAGCTAAACTACAGATACTTCAGCCAAACTACAAACTACATATACTTCAGCCAAACTACAAACTACATATACTTCAGCTAAACTACAAACTACAGATAATTCAGCTAAACAACAAACTACAGGTAATTCAGCTAAACTACAAACTACAGATAATTCAGCTAAACTACAAACTATAGATACTTCAGCCAAACTACAAACTACAGGTAATTCAGCTAAACTACAAACTACAGATAATTCAGCTAAACTACAAACTACAGGTAATTCAGCTAAACTACAAACTACAGGTAATTCAGCTAAACTACAAACAACAGATAATTCAGTTAAACTACAAACTACAGGTAATTCAGTTAAACTAAAAACTATAGATACTTCAGCTAAACTACAAACTACAGATAATTCAGCGAAACTACAAACTATAGATACTTCAGCCAAACTACAAACTACAGGTAATTCAGCTAAACTACAAACTACAGATACTTCAGCCAAACTACAAACTGCATATACTTCAGCTAAACTACAAACTATAGATACTCCAACTAAACTACAAATTATAGATAATTCAGCTAAACTACAAACTATAGATAATTCAGCTAAACTACAAACTACAGATGGTTCAGCTAAACTATAAACCACAGATACTTCAGCTAAACTACAAACTGCAGGTACTGCAGCTAAACTACAACCTACAGATATTAGAGGTAAACTACAAGCTGTAGACATTGCAGGTAAACTACAAACTCTAGATATTTCTGGACAACTATAGAGTGCAGATATTGCAGCCAAATTTTAAATTGTAAATACTGTAGCTCAACTACAAACTGTGATACTCAGCTCAGCTACATATTGCAACTCAACTACAAACTGCAGATATTGCAGCTCAATTACAACCTGCTGAGCAACCAAATGTATGCTAGAACAAATTAACTGTACATGTCAGGTCTGGTGATTTTTGTCAACATATTAATAAGAACATTTCCTTTATGAATTTGTGAAAGCATTTTTTTTTTTCTCTTTAAAGAAATAATAGATTTCATGCATTGATGTCAAATTATTCTCAAAGTTTTCTCTTAGTATTTTCATGAGAAACAATATTTCATTTGTCAAATGTTATTTATTGAATATCAAACACTGACATAAATAGAAAATGTATTTGTTCTAATAGTGCTGTGTGCTTTCTTTCATGCTTCAACATTTATATGCATAACCTATCATATGTTCTGCTCAACATAAATGACTGCCAAATCCATTGACAGATCAATCAATAACTTATTGATAGATGTCTTAATTTGTTCTTCCTTGCCTCTATTGCCAGATCAATCAATAACTTATTGACAGATGTCTTAATTTGTTCTTCCTTGCCTCTATTGCCAGATCAATCAATAACTTATTAACAGATGTCTTAATTTGTTCTTCCTTGCCTCTATTGCCAGATCAATCAATAACTTATTGACAGATGTCTTAATTTGCCCTTTCTTGCCTTATTACATCCATTGCCAGATCAATCAATAACTTATTGACTGATGTCTTAATTTGCCCTTTCTTGCCTTGTTACATCCATTGCCAGATCAATCAATAACTTATTGACTGATGTCTTAATTTGCCCTTTCTTGCCTTGTTACATCCATTGCCAGATCAATCAATAACTTATTGACAGATGTCTTAATTTGCCCTTTCTTGCCTTATTACATCCATTGCCAGATCAACCAATAACTTATTGACAGATGCCTTAATTTGCCCTTTCTTGCCTTTTTTACATCCATTGCCAGATCAATCAATAACTTATTGACAGATGTCATAATTTGCCCTTTCTTGCCTTATTACATCCATTGTCAGATCAATCAATAACTTATTGACAGATGTCTTAATTTGCCCTTTCTTGCCTTATTACATCCATTGTCAGATCAATCAATAACTTATTGACAGATGCCTTAATTTGCTCTTCCTTGCCTTATTACATCCATTGTCAGATCAATAAATAACTTATTGACAGATGCCTTAATTTGCTCTTCCTTGCCTTATTACATCCATTGTCAGATCAATCAATAACTTATTGACAGATGTCTTAATTTGCTCTTTCTTGCCTTATTACATCCATTGTCAGATCAATCAATAACTTACTGACAGATGTCTTAATTTGCCCTTTCTTGCCTTATTACATCCATTGTCAGATCAATCAATAACTTATTGACAGATGTCTTAATTTGCCCTTTCTTGCCTTATTACATCCATTGTCAGATCAATCAATAACTTACTGACAGATGCCCTACTTTGCCCCTCCTTGCCCTATCATATCCATCGCTAGAAACCTATTAGGTAACCTTTAGGAATTGCAGATTGTAGAGCTTTGAAGTGTAATTTCACAGTAATGAACTACAAATATTATATAACAACAGTCATGTCCACACTTCTACATGCATTCATGATAATTAAAATTGAGCAAAAATATTAAATAATTTATGATTTGATAACATGTTAAATTATTTAAACAACTGTTAATCAATATGGATGTCATGGAACTGCAGAAAGATGTACATTATGTACACAAACTAGTAGACTAAATAAATAGAGCAAAATGCAGAAACGAGATTCAATATTTTCAAGACAAAGAGAATGGTCATCACAAATAGAAAGCATTCATTACAACATGGACAAAGACAATTAACTGCATTTTAAAAATTAATTTCTAATTAATTAATCTTCAAACTTTACTTCTATTGTTCTTGTGTTGTACTTTTGTTTTTCTTGATCTTGATAAAGCCTTATATATAAACAAAAAATATTCTATTGTTACTGAGCCTGAGTAAAACTAATGAGGACTTTGATGTTTTTCTATACACAGATAACAATTTAAAATTTAAATGAATACTTTGATAACAAAACACACAGAACTTGTTAGCTGCAATGATAACTTTTTATCTAAGACAAGAAAGGCTTCTTGGAAATAAAAATATCACATTTCAAAGCAGATGAAGAAAGACAGAAGAGGAAGAATGTCAATAGTAAAAGTAAAGTAAAGTACCTCCGTCACGCCAAGTGGCGTATAGGGAAATATGGTGTTAGTGACCCTATATTTTACAGACCTTTAGCACATGATTTTTGGGGTAATATGGTCGGTATTACGCCCATGCTGCTTTACTTTCCCCAAAAAAATCCGGTACCTATTTAAGGCTGGGTGAACCCGGAAGCCGTCGGTTGGGATCGAACCCTACCCCTTGTCCTTTGTAGTCCAGTTCACTAATCACTGAGCTATCGCGGCTCCAATGTCAATAGTACTAACAGGATAATATTTCAAAGTTATATAGAGTTACTAGTGTATGACAAGTGTCAATCTTTGCAAGTGAAATAGATAAAAATAGACCTTTGGGAACCATTGAAGTATGATTCTTTATAAGAATGCTACATCTCAACGAAAGCATTCATATGGGAACAAAAGAGTAAAAGAAAAATGGGCTGACCTATGGAAACACTAAAAATAACAGTGAGGAAAGAAGCAACAACATCTATGCATCAGCACCCTCACTGAGATTAAGTGACTCGTCCAGAACAGGGACATGTGATGAGATACAATGCAGGTTCTGTGACGAGATACAATGCAGGTCCTGTGCAAGGTCTGAGACTTGATAATAAAGATCATAAGGCACAGAAAGTCTAGAATGTCTGACCTATGTGCCATCTTCAGCTTGAAAGGACAATAGATAGATAAATAGACTGCTATCAGCAACATAAACAGCTATGTAATAATCCCTGCTGTGGTGAGACATGCTAATATAGAAGACCTAGTCTTGGACTCGCTTGGTGGATAAGCTAACTTTATAAACAAGAACCAGAAAATCAATAAAGTCACTGCCTGTATCAGCTCCATAGCATGACACTTACCTCAGCTCAGCTCTCGCTAAGATACAAACAGGCACTCAATAGTAGTGGGAAAAACATGCAGCCTTGTCCTACTTTGGAGTTAATGGTGAAATGTAACTCCTGAGTATGACAAGGCTGCGTGCTTTCCCCACTACTTTTCATCACCGAAGTAATGACAATAGCGAGAAAGAAAGAAAAACTAAACATCATAATAGATAATATGACTCTGAAACAAGTAGACAATTTTAAATATCTGGGTAGCACGTTGACACAAGACAATAATCAAGAGAAAGAAATAGATATAAGGTGTAACAAAGCACGCCAAGTTATAGGCCAAATATCAACACTATTGAAAAACAAATAAATAACTACGGAAGCAAAAAGGGCAATATACAAATCAATTTTTCTACCAACTCTGTGGTACCAGTGCCAGGATTGGACGCTGGACTCTAGAACAATAAAAAAAATAACGACCACAGAAATGAAATGGGAGCCACGATAGCTCAGTTGTTAGTGAACTGGACTACAAAGGACAAGAGGTAGGGTTCGATCCCAACCGACAGCTTCCGGGTTCACCCAGCCTTTAATGGATACTGGATTTTTTCCTGGGAAAGTAAAGCGGCACGGGTGTAATATCGACCACATTACCCCAAAATCAAGTGCCGGAGGTCTGAAGAATGACAGGAAACAGCTTAAGGGACAGAGTAAGACACACTGACCTGAGGAAGAAACTCAAAATTGAACCAGCCATCGAATACATAAAGAAACAACAGATAAAATGGTTCGGTCACATAACAAGACAAAAAGATCTAGCAATGACTCAAAGAGCCCTAAACAAACGCTACGAAAATGCCAGATTAAGAGGAAGACCAAGAAAGAGATGGATAAAAGGAATACTAGAGTCACTAGGAGGGATAACACCAGGAGAGGCCAACAGAAGAGCAAAGAATTGCAGATTTTATCTCCCCTCGATGTCAACGACAATGGAGGAAGGATAGAAGAAGAAGAAGAAGCAATGAACATGGTCTCTCCACCTACCCTTATTTCTCAATTTTTTTTCTAAGCAAGTTCTTAGTTTTTGAGATTTTTTATGGCTTCTCTTCTCCGTGTATTCATAGGTTTTCCCTGTTTCCTCTTTCCTTGTGGGTTCCATAAAATTGCCCACATTCCAATGCTGGCATAAATTTGTCTTATAATGCCCAATCCATCTTTATTTTCTATTCATAATCTGTTGTTCGATTGGCTCTTATTCTGTTCGTTATTTATGATATTGTTGTACCATCTGATGATCTGAATCCTATCAGGCAAAGGTTAATAACTGAGGCCACATTTCTAGAAAACAACAGGAAAACTTGTCCAACTCATATAAAGTGAAGACAGTCAAAAGTTATTTGGATACATAATTTGGCAAGGAGAAAAAAACTGGACAGCACTGTGATGACAAGGATGACTGCACATTTGTCATGAATTTTTATGCTACTCACTATTATCTGAACTACCAACATTTCTCTCCACCTTGCCAGAGTTGTGATGTTTTGGTGTTCTCATTAACCTGAACTATTGTTCTTGTGTTACCAGAACAATCTCCATGCAGCACAAGTATAAGTGTAGGTACCAGACTAAATAAGCCAAAGACTTAGACAAGTAAAGTTAACAGAAATGCATGAAACTCAAAAGGCTTCGAAAGTAGTACATCAATTCAGTGCAGGGAGCTCAAGTGGCTGTGACCTGTGGTCGCAATAGCTAGATTAGTTGACCAAGATCTTGTCTCAACATCCAAGTTAGTTGTCTCCCTGGAATAGCTTGTATTAAAGATCGGCTAACAGAGGCAAAGATCGCAGTGCTCACTGCAGTGTCCCATTTACTGATATAGAAGACCAGTTTTGCAGTAGCTCTAGTCAGGACAAGTTCAAAACCTCTCCAGTAAAGCTGGAATTAAAAAAAGCCTTACAACCTACCACATACCATCACAGATCTAAGAGCTTCCCATATATAAACTCTGTTCAAATCAGACAAGACATGACAGTGGTTCATCTACATAAGGAATATTTGTAACGTGTGTGTAATTTGAGCGCGGACCAATTAATTTGTTGTTCTCTGTGGTAATTTCAGCGCAGACCAATTATTTGTTGTCTCTGTGTGTAATTTGAGCGCGGACCAATAATTTGTTGTCTCTGTGTGTAATTTGAGCACGGACCAATTAATTTGTTGTCTCTGTGTGTAATTTGAGCGCGGACCAATAATTTTTTTGTCTCTGTGTGTAATTTGAGCGCGGACAAATTAATTTGTTGTCTCTGTGTGTAATTTGAGCGCAGACCAATTAATTTGTTGTCTCCGTGTGTAATTTGAGCGCGGACAAATTAATTTGTTGTCTCTGTGTGTAATTTGAGCGCAGACCAATTAATTTGTTGTCTCTGTGTGTAATTTGAGCGCGGACCAATTAATTGTTGTCTCTGTGTGTAATTTGAGCGCGGACCAATTAATTTGTTGTCTCTGTGTGTAATTTGAGCGCGGACCAATTATTTGTTGTCTCTGTGTGTAATTTGAGCGCGGACCAATTAATTTGTTGTCTCTGTGTGTAATTTGAGCGCGTGGCGGTGCGACGTAATCCACTGTTTCACTGGCTGAAAAGCCGACGTTCTGTGTTCGAAATCCGCGGTAGACAGAAAGACATTTTTTCTATCGGGAGTGAAATAAAAATCCTGAGTTTCACACGTCGTGACGACTGCTTTCACCAAGCGGCCTTTATCCCTCTAGTTGTCGTGAGTCCCCCCTGACATACACCATCAGATAATATGTGTTGTAAAGATAGTTGTTTTGTTTTTTTAAGTAATTTACAAATTATTTCAATATCCAAAACTTTCTCAAACATCTCATAACTGTTGTGACTACACCCAAACCATGCACAGGGACTAAAAGACACGAGTGAGTGTACTAAAAACACAGTGTAAACCAAACCTTTTTCTAATATACAGACAACTAAGATAATGCCAATTGACAAAAAGGAAGTCAATACATAATCGTCATCAACAGTGAAGAACTTGAAATGTGAAAAACTATGAATATTTGTGAATTATTATGAAGCTATGAAATGTGTAGGGAGCCGTGATAGCTCAGTGGTTAGTGAACTGGATTATAAAGGACAAGGGGTAGGGTTCGATCCAAACCGACGGCTTCCGGGTTCACCAGCCTTAAAACGGGTACCGGATTTTTTTTCTGAGAAAGTAAAGCAGCACGGGCGCAATACTGACCACATTACCAAAAATCATGTGCTGAAGGTCTGTAAAATATAGGGTCACTAACACCATATTTCCCTATACGCCAAATGGCGTGACGGGTCACTAACACCATATTCCCTATACGCCACTTGGCGTGACGGGGTACTTTATTTATGAAATGTGGCTCTAAGAGATCTGACATGTATTCCTTCAGGCGGGCTGTGATGAGTCAAGAATTGTGCAAAAGACGCGGGACCGGGTGAATTTAGATATATAATACCATTATCTAAGCACATAACTTTGCTCTGATCTCTTTCCACAAATACAGGAAGATCTCAACATATGATATCGCTCTAACCATTGTCTCGAAAAATCGCCCAAGATCTCAGCGCATGCCATTTCTGTAGGAGGTCTGACCTTTTCCAAATACATAAATGTCTCCGAATGCATTTGCTGCCAAACGGACAGCGAGGTCCTTGCAACACTTCATCATCATCATCATCGTGTGCCTTCTCCGCAACGAAGGTTGGCTACCATGGATCTCCATTCTACTCTGTTTCTTGCGTTGATGGTGCTGGCTGACATAGATTGACTTGTCCATCTTTTGATGTTACTCGTCCATGTTAGTCTTGGTCTGCCTCTTTTACCTTGTATTTTCCCTTCCAATATTACTTTTAGTAGGCTGTTGTGTCTTTTAACATGCCCAAACATTTAATTTGTCTTGTCTTAATTGTATTTAGTAGTTCTCTTTTTATTTTCAGGTGTTTTAAAACTTCATCGTTTGTTTTCTTTTCCTTCCATCCAATTCTACCTATTCTTCTATAAATCTACATTTCAAAGGCTTCAATTTTGTGTTCTGTTTTCTTGTCTAATGTCCATGTTTCTGCACCATACAGGAATATTGAGAAGACGTAACATTTTGCCATTCTTAGTTTCAGCCCTGCTGATATTTGTTTTGTGTTAGTATATTTTTCATGGCATTAAAATTACTTTTTGCCATACCTATTCTTTTGTTTATTTCAGTTTTGCATTTCCCATCATTGTTATAGTATGGCCCAGGTAGTTTTGCAAAACTTACAGGTATTAAAGCGTAACTTTCATACCACAGCTATTTGTTGTCATCTAAAAGTGACATTTTAGTTCTAATCTTGAACATTTTTGGCAGAATCTATAGATGATGATGTTCTGAGTTCAGTAAATTCCACATGGTCTTTGAATTGATTTTGTATGGAAGTGGTTTCAGTCTTTGACACCAGACACACACAATCCATAATCTTTAGCCACAGTAAATATTGAATGTGCAAATGATATTTTAATAGTTAATGCTTTTAACAAGTCAAAGACTGGTAAATATGAGAATTTCAGAGATTCAATATTCCATTTTCAACCACAAACATGGTTAAAAATTAAGTTATATCTTCTTCTAATTACTTTGAATGCATAATCGAGAAGGATATATTCGTGGAAAGGCACAAATGGTGTAAATCAACTAAAGTATCGATGACAAACAACTGTGGCTCAAGCACACGCATACAGAAATACTCAACCACATCTTTCATTACCATAACAACTTGTGTTATTATTAAGTCCTTTATGATAATCGTCTTCATCTTCGTCTCCATGTGATCGGAGAGTTTGTGGGAGATATACCCCGCGGTAGTCCTTCCAGTTTCCCCCTGTCTGTAGATCAAATCTTTCTCTTCGATGGTTGACAGGGTTTTGTGAGGTAAAAATGGAAGATGGTTATTGTCACGTAAAAAAGGAAGATTGTTTTTGTCAGGTAAAAAAGGAAGATTGCTTTTGTCAGGTAAAAAAGGAAGAATGTTTTGTCAGGTAAAAAAGGAAAATCGTTTTTGTCAGGTGAAAAAGGAAGATTGTCTTTGTGAGGCAAAAAAGGAAGATCGTTATTGTCAGGTAAAAAAGGAAGATTTTCTTTGTCAGAGAAAATGAAGATTTTCACCACTGATCGTAAACCAGCTGTGACACTTTGTGCTATAGTAGTGGCACTACACGTAAAATGTAATCTACTACTACTACTACTGCTAACTACTACTACTACTACTACTACTACTACTACTTCTACTACTTCAACTACTACTACATCTACTACTACTATACTAACTACTACTACTACTACTACTACATTTACTACAACTACGTAAATCTTACAGGGAAAAATATAAGACCTGGCAACCCCAACCACGGGACTTGCCATAATAAGCACATCAACAAATGAAGCGAAACATAAACTGGCGGAAGATATATAAAATATAACTTTCATCTCAGCACAAATCAAATAAATAAAAAAAACACATTGACGGAGAGCTGCTGTCAAAATAAAGAACTTGTCGGGCTCCAAATCGGTTGAACGCTGTTTAGAATCCCGGTAGAGACTCCGTTTGTTTTTTCCCATCGGTGGTGAAATTAAAACTCAGACCCGAACACCTGGTGGCGACTGCACTGACCGGACAAGCGCCTTTATTCTTCAGTCCTATATAAGTCCCTTCGGCAGACCCAATAATGGACAATACATACATAAAGATGCTTTTTTTTTTTTAATTTGTTTAAATATTGACGAACTTGATGGAAACAAAACTGTTTAGGATTTTGTTTATTGCTTTGAATATGGCTTTGATAACATCCCCGCCTCTCAAATAGTAACTCAATAAATAATGCAAGTCAATGAATACCCTACATTTAATCTTGTACGGGTTTACCTTAATTTGTAAGTGTCGACAGTAAAAAAGACGTACTGATAAGCTTTAAAATGCAATTTTTAAAGCAAACCGGACCGTTTCTACAATATTCTACCTATTTAATCAAATAATTCCCAGCAGTGGAGGTTTTTTCGGAGTGACAAGTCTCGGGGTTCACCCAGCCTCTGAAATTGGGTACTACAGATTTTTCTTGGAATTAAAGGCGGCCTGTCGTGATATCGACCACATCAGCCAAAAATGTGCCGTAGTTATAGAAAAATATGGTCACTAACACCATATTCTCCAAACGTCTAGCAAGGCGTGGAGGGAACCTTTACTTTACTTTTTTTTTTAATTAATCTATATTTAACATAAAGGTAGGATTCGATCCTGATCGACAGCTTCCAGGTTTACCCTACCTTAAATAGGTACCGGATTTTTTTCTGGGAAAGTAAAGCGGCTCGGGCGTAATACCGATCACATCACCCCAACTATAATGTGCTGAAGGTCTGTAAAAATTATGGTCTCTAAAACAATATTCCATATACGCCACTTGGTGTGACAGGTCTCTTTACTCACCCTTTTTTACTTACATTTAACATGAAGTAAAATGTTCGCAAAATTGCGAAAATATCCCTGCTGGTATTAGCCAATCAAACTCTACCCAGACCACATATAACGGATTATAAATACTGCAAACAACCAACCAAGCGCGTTACATGATATATGTAGTTTTAGGAAAACATTTTATTTTTAATGGTAATTGCTAATATAACCAGAAAGATATAAATTGAACGGGTTGTGCCAAGAATGATGCATATGGGATCGAATTGCGTGATTTATTTTTCTCATTTGAAATATTCTTCTTTCCGTATTGTGGAGGTTTGTCTTTACAAAATTTGACAATTATAAAAACAGCTTTCCATTGAATTTCTAGTCTCCATTAACCTTTCTACAGTTTCTCAGAAACTATCTTATTTCTATAAAATTTCAACAATTTCCATAACCTTTCTACGGTTTTCATAACCTTTCTACATTTACCATAACCTTTCTACGGTTTTCATAACCTTTCTACAGAGTTATCATACCCTTTCTACATTTACCATAACCTTTCTACAGTTTCTATAACCTTTCTAGTTTCCATAACTTTCTACGGTTTTCATGACACGTTTCTACTTTTTCCATAACATTTGTACAGTTTTCATAATGTTTCTACAGTAGGGCAAAACACTATCTCCATATTATTGGTCCAGACACAGCAAGCAAACAGAAATGTCAGTTCCATTCTCCTTAGGACACAACGGAATGATAACACTATCTATCATGCTCGGCACTTGGAACGTTATAACCATGTGTCATGGATTAAGTAACACCACCGCATGAATGTAGAAAACATGGAAAACAATACTCATCGACATGGAGCTGAAGAGACTACATGTTGATAAGGCAACCCTTCAGTAAATGAAGGTTGCGAATTGTGGTTCAGTCACGGAAATAAAATATACTTTTTTTTCTGGCAGAGGCTGAAACCTGAACAGCGTCGCCTACATAGACAGGGTAGTAAAAGTAAAAAAAGTAAAGTACCCCCGTCATGCCAAGTGGCGTATAGGGAAATATGGTAGACAGCGTAGTAGAGGTTTAAATTTATTAATAGGTGTGTATAATAATCATCTGTGGTTGCTGCCATTGTTGGTGCATAGGGGCTGATAATTTTGATTGGTCCAGCTTTTGAATGGATTGTTAAGAGTTATTATGCGTTTTGATGTACCATTTAGGGCGTTTATTGAATGCACGAGTTTATATCTACAGCAAAACGCAGAGTAGTAGTTTAAACTAAATTAATAGCTGAGAAATGGGTTCATGAAGGTGGGTTTGAAATGCCAATAGTTGAACCAAAAGTGGTTTCATAATACCACCTGTGTGCAAAAAGTGGATTCTCGGCCACCTGTTGCGTAAAAAAAAGAGGTTAGGAATGGGGTTGCGTAAAAAGTAGGTTATATGTATCAATTGTTAAATATATTGAGTTGGGGAAGCCAGTCGTGGAATCAGCACTTATTGAATATTTTGGGTTGACCACTTGTTGAATATACGTTATGTGGGTTCGGGGGAAGCCACATGTTGAACCACCACCTGTTGAATGTAGGTCATGTGGGTTGAGGACTTATTGAGTGAATGTCACGTTTTTATGACGCCATGGTTGGTTATCTTCTTTGTTATAAGTATCAAAGGAGATTGCAGGAATTTGAAAAGAAAGTGTTGATTTTTTTCGAAAAATAAAGGGAAATGGTGTTGTTCATTTTCATCATCATTATCATGTGCTATACCGGTTGGCGTAGGTGATCATGTCCTTCCACAATCTTCTATCCACAGTGCGTCGCATCAGTTCATTGTTGACTGTTCGCCATGCCATGACACCAAGCTATCTAGTATTTTCTCTCTTTGTCGTCCGCGATCTCTATTTCTTTGTATTTTGCCAGTTGTAACCAGGTATTCCAACTTTCCTCTACTCATGATGTGCCCAAAATATGTTGATTGTTTCTTTCTGATGTTTTTTGTAGCTCCCTTTTATTGTTGGCCTCTTTGAGAATTTCCTCATTGGTCTTTCTAGCTGCCCAGTGGACTTTCAACATTCTTCTGAGAAATTACATTTCTGTAGCCTCTAATCGTCTTTTCATTTGTTTGTCTAATGTCCATGATTCGCTTCCATAGGTCAGAATTGGTTCTATGTAGCTACGATGAACTCTCTTTCTAATTTCTATTGACATAGATTTGTTGCATAAGATATTTTTAATTGTCTGAAATGCTATTTTGGCCTGAGCTATTCTGCCTTTTATTTCTGTGGTGCATCTCCCATCTGATGTTATTATTGTGTCCAAGTATTTGAAACGTTGCACTTGTTTCAGATTTGTCTCGTTTATTTTTATGCTGCATGATGGTGGTGATTGTTTCTTCGATATAACCATTACTTCTTTTTTCTTACTATTAAGACTGAGACCTTTCTTGTTGTTTTCTTTTACTTTTACTTTTACCATTTCTTGTAGTTCATTCTTTGTCTCTGCTATTAAGACTGTTTTATCTGCATATTGCAAAATATTTATGTTGTGACCGTTGACTTCAATTTTATTTTTTGTCTACTAAAGATCTCATAATAGTTTTGCTGTTTATTTTAAGAGAATAAAAATTTTATCACTTTTGTTAATCACGTGTTGTTGCGTAGGGAGTTATTTTGATGAAAAAAAAAGTAAATCGGGTTGCCCATTATAGGATAATAAAAATGTATGTTGTAAATTACGCGTTATCGGGGAGGGGATTTTTTTTAGGAGAATAAAGAAAAGGGGATGGCGTTAATTATTATTAGAAGAATACAAATTTAGAGAGTCACGAGGTATGGGAGGTGATGTTGACAATGGAAACTGTGGAACATTGAGCAACGATGGCAGGTTCTGTGGTATTGAATGTATTAGATATTGTTCATTAAAGGCATCGAGCAGTTCGGTGACATCGTTAAAATTGAGATAGATGTGCTCTTCATGAGATATAACTCCCTTCAATATGGTATAAAGCTGAACTTCGACTCGCTCTCCAAGGAGTAGAAGACACGAATGTCCTAGTTGGTTTGCCAGTGGTTCCTGGCACATTTGACAATGTAGCTCGCTTTCACAATTTATCAGATTGTAGATTCGATGAAGAGTATTCAAAAATATCCTGAAAGTAACAAAAAGTACGACGAAAGGAATATATTTATGGTAAGAGTTCGGGAAATGAATAAGAGGGTTAGGTTAAGATTATGGGAAACGAATAAGAGGGTTATGGAAAAGAATAAGAGGGTTAATGAAAAGAATAAAAGGGTTAGTGAAAAGAATAAGAGGGTTAGTGAAAAGAATAAGAGGGTTAGTGAAAAGAATAAGAGGGTTAGTAAAAAGAATAAGAGGGTTAGTGAAAAGAATAAGAGGATTATGGAAATAAATAAGAGGGTTAGGGAGACGAATAAGAGGGTTAATTAAATGAATAGAGGGAGAAGGAAAAGAATAAGAGGGTTAAGGAAAAGAATATAGAGATTAGGGAAGTGAATAAGAGGGTTAGAGAAAAGAATAAGGGGCTATGGAAGAATAAGAGGGTTAGAGAAAAGAATAAGGGGGCTAGGAAGTGAATAAGAGGGTTAGAGAAAAGAATAAGGGGGCTAGGGAAGTGAATAAGAGGGTTAGAGAAAAGAATAAGGGGGCTAGGGAAGTGAATAAGAGGGTTAGAGAAAAGAATAAGGGGGCTTGGAAAAGAATCAGGGGCTTGGGAAGTATATAAAGAGGCTAGGGATAGGGTTAGGGCTAGAGAAAGAGTTACGTTTAGGTTCAGGTAACGATATTATAATTTTTTGCAAATTTTCCTGGCATTAAGTCGAAAAAATTGTTGCGAGTGGAAAAAGTTTAAAGTAAACTAATTAGGTAGGAAAAAAATGGGATGTTGCCTTATATAATTTCATCATTCATAATTTGTTCCCTTTCGCCTTTTTTTCACGGACACCAATTTCTTTCCCGCCTTGATAAAGTTATATAAGGCAATATCGAGTGTTTTCCTATCTTTCATTTATTTACGTTCACATTTTTTTTCACTGACAAAAGTTTGTATCGATCATTTTACCATGAAAATTTACCTAAATTAATGGTAATATTAAGCCAACATTGATTTTTCCCGAACTTTAATTTGTTCACTTTGACCTTTTTTCACTGACAAAAGTTTTTTTTTTTAACTTGATGCCAGGAAAATTAGCAAAAAATTATGACAATATCGTTACCTGAATTTAAACGTAACCCTAGCTCTAGCCCTATCCTAAACCCAAACCCTATCCCTAATCCACTTACTCTTTTCCCTAACCCTGTTTTTCTTTTCCCCAAACCTCTTTTTATTGTTCCATATTGCTTAACATAACCTTTACTCTTATTATTTTCCCTATTCTTAATATTAGTCCTGTTATTCTTTTCCTTAATCATCTTATTTTTTCTCTAACCTTAGTCTTAACTTTATTCTTAATCCAAACGCTAATTCTATCTCTACCCTCGTATTTTTTTCCCTAACCCTCTTATCCTTTCCCTAACTCTAACCATAAACATATTCCTTTCGTCATACTTTTTGTTACTTTAAGATTTGTCTTTGAATACTCTTCACCGACTCTACAATGTGATAAATTGTGAATGGGAGCTGCATTGCCAACGGTGCCAGGAACCACTGGCAAACCAACTAGGACACTCGTGTCTTCTACTCTTTGGAGAACGAGAAGTTCAGCTTTATACTATATTAAAGAGAGCTATATCTCACGAAGAGCCCATCGATCTCGATTTCGCCTTTTTTATTACCTGACCCCACCACCCAACCCTCGACATTTACATCACCATCGTTTCCACCACCGTAGCCCGGTTCTTATTCCCAGAAACACCTTCCACCACAACATCAATTATTTCCCTTTCTTCCACCTTTTCGACTGGGTTCATTCCCCCATCATTTTAAGCACCCAACACCATTTTTTTTATCAAATAAAATTCATTCTGTGTTACACAATTGTTTTGACTTCTTTAATCTCCGTAATTTTTATTGTCTATAAAATTGTTGTTATTGATTTGTGTGTGTGTGTGTGTGTGTGTGTGTGTGTGTGGTGTGTGTGTGTGTGTGTGTGTGTGTGTGTGTGTGTGTGTGTGTGTGTGTGTGTGTGTGTGTGTGTGTGTCTGTAGTGTTATATATTGTTTATATATTTTGTGTTATATATTGTATTATATATTGTGTTATATATTGTGCATCTACATTTATTTGTATACCAATACAAATATTCATCACTCAGTTATACTTATTCACTATCATGCTTTAGAAAGTTCTAATTATCTTCGATCCTACAAATAATTCCTTTTTACGACTTTTCTTCTTCAAAGACCTTTCTCCAATATTTCAACTTTTTCATCTTCGTCTAATAAACAACGCTACCCCTTGTTATTTATTCTCATAAAAATTAATCCCCTGCCCGATAACGCGTAATTCACAACTTAATTTTTATTCTCCTGAAATAAACAATCCCTTTTTTTAGAATTCTCTTGAAAAAATCATTACCTTTTTTTCAAAAACCTGCAACCTTATTAGTCACACATAATAAATGATATAACCACCTACGACGTCATAAGAACGTGACCTACATTCAAAAAGTCCTCAACCCACAAGACTTATATTCGCCAAATCGTCAACCCACATGACCTATATTCAACAAGCTGTCAACTCACATAACCTACATTGAACAAGTGATGATTCAACAAGTGACTTCCTCAGAACCCACAAAATGTTTATTCAACAAATAGTCAACCCAAAATATTAAACAAATTATGATTCAAGAAGTGACTTCCCAAACTTAAAATATTAAAAATTGACATAAACAACTGACATGACATTGACCTACATTCACGACATGGTTGTCCAACCCATTTTTTACGCAATATGTGACCGAGAACCCACATTTTGCGCAACAGGTGGGATTCAGAATCCACATTCTCATTTTCCACCATTAGATTTAAACTACTACTCTGAGTTTTCCTGTGCATAATTAGTGTATGAGTTCAATAAGCATCCCAAATAACACATCAGAACGCATAATAACGCTTACAATCCATTCAAAAGCTGAACCAATCAACATTATCACCTCCTATACCCCAGCAATGGCAGCAACCACAGAAGATGAAAGTAAATTCTACGAGATGCCTTGGATTCAACTCCTAAGTAGAACAACTTTACATGCTGAGTGATCTAATTGCACGCGTTGGACCTGACCATAATTCATAGCCATTATGTCTAGGTCATTATGGTATTGGCAAAATAAACGATAATGGTCAGAGACTTCTAGAATTATGTTCCCTTAACAAACTGTGTGCTACCAATACTTTTTTCAACGTTAAGAACCGACAAAAAGCAAAATGGAGCCACTAATGGTACGGGCATTAGTAGCAGCTGGCCTTTGTCCTAGTTCGCAGACAACACTTAAATAATGTGAGAATAACCCGAGCATACCATAGCGCAGACCAGGCACTTTTCATTAGTGAAGTAAAGGCAACCACCAAAAGGATATACACATCTTGAGAACCATCCAGGCCTAAGATTAATATCGCTGCAACAAAATTACTCGAAACCCAAGTCCAGTTCAAGAATGCCTTTCAAAAATGCATGGAGCAAGCAGAAGACTTACATAATGTAGATGATTCATGGAACCGGCGAAAATCGCACGTTCTTGACTGTGCAATCTCTTCTATTGGTAAAGATAAATACTCCACCTATCCCTGCTGAGTATAACTGGAAAGGCATTCGCAAGAATTGTTTTAAAGCGCCTACATCAGGTGGCAGAACGTATCCCTCCTGAAACCCAGTGTGGGTTTAGAGCTGGACGGTCAACTACAGATATGATTTTTACTCTCCGCCAACTGCAGAAAAAATGCAAGAAACAGAGAAGACCTCTATTTATAGTCTTCGTTTATCACACAAAGGCTTTTGCCACCATGAGCAGAGCAGATCTATACAGGGTGCTGGGAAATGTTGACTGCCCTCCTACACACTCAAGATTATCAAACCGTTTCATAACAATAAGTCTGGCACCATCCAGTTCGACGGTATATCTACCCAGCCCTTTGAGATGAACTGTGAAATCAAACAAGGATGTATACTTGCCTCTACCCTATTTGAAATATTTTTCGCTGCCCTTCTGCACAATGCGTTTGAAATCGTCTCTGTAGACATCTACATCCGTACAAGATCTGAGGGCTCATTATTTAATCTAGCTCGTCTAATGTCAACATTTTAAACAACTGAAACTCTAATAAAAGAACTCCTATTCACTGATGATGCAGCACTGGTTACTCACGATGAATCCGTCCTGCAGTCAATGATTGACAACTTAGCTAGATCATGTGATTTATTTTCCCTATAAGTAAGTATCCAGAAAACTGTTATGTTTCAACAAGGTGTAGCTAGTCCCGCAGCTATATCATTAAATAACACACCCTTTGAATTTGTGAGAAAGTTCACCTATCTCGGTTCTATGGTCACACCCACTGACTCCCTAGAAGAAGAAAAAATAAATTCCCGAATCGGAAAGACAGTTCTCATACTTGCTTTAAATTATAGATAGAGCATAGACCAAAAGACAGAGCATGGGCCAACACTCAAACTAACACTCAGTATTAAGATTCAAATTTACCAAAGTTATGTGCTTAGTACATTTCTATACGGATAAGAAACTTGGACTACCTATGCAGGGCAGGAGAAAAGGTTGAACAGCTTTCATGTGCGTTGATTTCGAAAGATTATGATCATCAAATGGCAGGACAAAGTAACCAACTCTAATGTCTTACAACAAGACAAACTCCCATCGATCATGGCAACACATAGGAGTCGTAGACTAAGATGGCTGGATCATGTAAGAAGAATGGCAAATATTCATGTTCCCAAACAAATATTGTATGGTAGACTTAGGGACATAAAGAGACCAACGGGCAGATCAGTGCTGAAATATAAGAATGTTCGCAAGGCTTCTTTGAGGGAATTCTCAATCAGTGAAAGAATTGGGTAAATGTGGCTGCAGATCGTAACACATGAAGAATAAATGTTTTTTAAAAATGATACAACAACTTTCGAGGCAGTGCTGACATCAAATTCAGAAGACAAAAGACACAGGAGAAAGGAGACGAGTCAGGCACCACGAATACAGCCTGTCAGTCTGCGAATGGATCTGTCTGTCCAATATTAGCAGATTCAGCCACGAGAAAAACTGTTCTGCAAAGCATCATCCAGTATAAGACACTAATGTTTTTACTGAACTACTGACTTATCATGATTGATTGCTACCAACCGTCTGTCAAAACGCCAAAGGCTTTATATATTATATATTTGCAGTATCCCATAATGTTTCAACAGTTACAATAACCTTTCTACAGTTATCATGACCATTTTACATTTTCTCATATCCTTTCTATAGTTTTCTAGAACCAATCTAAAGGTACCATATCCTTTCTATAGTTTTCTAGAACCAATCTAAAGGTACCATATCCTTTCTATAGTTTTCTAGAACCAATCTGCAGGTACCACAACCTTTCTACAGTTTTCTAGAACCAATCTGCAGGTGCCACAACCTTTCTACAGTTTTCTAGAACCAATCTAAAGGTACCACAACCTTTCTATAGTTTTCTAGAACCAATCTAAAGGTACCACAACCTTTCTACAGTTTTCTAGAACCAATCTAAAGGTACCATAACCTTTCTACAGTTTTCTAGAACCAATCTAATGATACCATAACCTTTCTACAGTTTTCTAGAACCAATCTAAAGGTACCACAACCTTTCTACAGTTTTCTAGAACCAATCTAAAGATACCATAACCTTTCTACAGTTTTCTAGAACCAATCTAATGATACCATAACCTTTCTACAGTTTTCTAGAACCAATCTAAAGGTACCATATCCTTTCTATAGTTTTCTAGAACCAATCTAAAGGTACCATATCCTTTCTATAGTTTTCTAGAACCAATCTGCAGGTACCACAACCTTTCTACAGTTTTCTAGAACCAATCTGCAGGTGCCACAACCTTTCTACAGTTTTCTAGAACCAATCTAAAGGTACCACAACCTTTCTATAGTTTTCTAGAACCAATCTAAAGGTACCACAACCTTTCTACAGTTTTCTAGAACCAATCTGCAGGTACCACAACCTTTCTACAGTTTTCTAGAACCAATCTAAAGGTACCATAACCTTTCTACAGTTTTCTAGAACCAATCTAATGATACCATAACCTTTCTACAGTTTTCTAGAACCAATCTGCAGGTACCACAACCTTTCTACAGTTTTCTAGAACCAATCTAAAGATACCATAACCTTTCTACAGTTTTCTAGAACCAATCTAATGATACCATAACCTTTCTACAGTTTTCTAGAACCAATCTAAAGGTACCATAACCTTTCTACAGTTTTCTAGAACCAATCTGCAGGTACCACAACCTTTCTACAGTTTTCTAGAACCAATCTAATAATACCATAACCTTTCTACAGTTTTCTAGAACCAATCTGCAGGTACCACAACCTTTCTACAGTTTCCCGACACCTTTCTACAGATCACATAACCATTCTACATTTTCTCATAACCTTTCTACAGTTTTTTCACTCTAATGCCATGTTAAGCAGAACCACAGGCTAAGGATAATACAGAAATGTTGTCTATGATCCTCGCAACTCTACTAGAATTCTAATCCTGGGCTAGGCTGGTGCGTCTTAACTCTTAAATTCCTGTCTGACGCTGAATGCTGTCCTTCATTTGCAGTGAAATGACCTGTTGGTACCACAGCGATCTGTCTGATTTACTGAGTTTCTTGTGGTAAGATAACAAAAACTCTAACCACTTATATACTCATACAGTTTTCAGATATAACTTGTTGGTACTCCAGCGATCTGTCTGATTTACTGAGTTTCTTGTGGTAAGATAACAAAAACTCTAACCACTTGCACATACAGTCTCCAGATATAACTTGTTGGCACCACAGCGATCTGTCTGATTTACTGAGTTTCTTGTGGTAAGATAACAAAAACTCTAACCACTTATATACTCATACAGACACCAGATATAACTTGTTGGTACCACAGCGATCTGTCTGATTTACTGAGTTTCTTGTGGTAAGATAACAAAAACTCTAACCACTTATATACTCATACAGTCACCAGATATAACCTGTTGGTACTCCAGCGATCTGTCTGATTTACTGAGTTTCTTGTGGTAAGATAACAAAAACTCTAACCACTTATATACTCATACAGTCACCAGATATAACTTGTTGGTACCACACCGATCTGTCTGATTTATTAAGTTTCTTGTGGTAAGATAACAAAAACTCTAACCACTTATATACTCATACAGTCACAAGATATAACTTGTTGGTACCACAGCGATCTGTCTGATTTACTGAGTTTCTTGTGGTAAGATAACAAAAACTCTAACCACTTATATACTCATACAGTCACAAGATATAACTTGTTGGTACCACAGCGATCTGTCTGATTTATTAAGTTTCTTGTGGTAAGATAACAAAAACTCTAACCACTTATATACTCATACAGTCACCAGATATAACTTGTTGGTACTCCAGCGATCTGTCTGATTTACTGAGTTTCTTGTGGTAAGATAACAAAAACTCTAACCACTTATATACTCATACAGTCACCAGATATAACTTGTTGGTACCACAGCGATCTGTCTGATTTACTGAGTTTCTTGTGGTAAGATAACAAAAACTCTAACCACTTGCACATACAGTCTCCAGATATAACTTACTATGCAGAGACGTTCCCATCGTTTTGAACAGTCGAGGCCACGGAAGCTACGAAAAGAAAAGAAAATGTAGCAATAAACAATAATTCAATTATACAACTTTTGTTGAAAAACATGGGAAAAAATATGGAACTAGATAAGAGCACTTTCTCGAACATTAACATCTTCAATTCAGAGTTGATGGGCCGTTAGACTTGTTTGACGTGTCTTCTTTACGTGTGCTGATTCGTCTGTACTGAATTCAGTGTAGCTGTAGTCTTCAGTCTTGGTTTTGCTGTTGATCTTCTCGTTTGTCTAATCCAGTAAGTCTTACCAGAGTCAATAATTTCATCATATGATTCTAAACATTTGATGATCTTAACAAACACTTGTTCGTTCCCAGGTTGGCACTGTTGAACTCATAACATCTCAAGGACATGGTCTGACCAAAGCTTTCTGGAATAAAGTTCCAGTTGGCACTGTTGAGCTTAGCTCAGTCATCTTCATAACATCTTAAGGACATGGTCTGACTAAAGCTTTCTGGAATAAAGTTCCAGTTGGCACTGATGAGCTTAGCTCAATCAACTTCATAACATCTCAAGGACATGGTCTGACCAAAGCTTTCTAGAATAAAGATCCAGTTGGCACTGTTGAGCTTAGCTCAATCACCTTCATAACATCTCAATGACATGGTCTGACCAAAGTTTTCTGGAATAAAGTTCCAGTTGGCACTGTTGAGCTTAGCTCAATCACCTTCATAACATCTCAATGACATGGTCTGACCAAAGTTTTCTGGAATAAAGTTCCAGTTGGCACTGTTGAGCTTAGCTCAATCACCTTCATAACATATCAAGTACATGGTCTGACCAAATCTTTCTGGAATAAAGTTCCAGTTGGCACTGTTGAGCTCATAACATCTCAAGGACATGGTCTGACCAAAGCTTTCTAGAATAAAGTTCCAGTTGGCACTGTTGAGCTTAGCTCAATCACCTTCATAACATCTCAAGGACATGGTCTGATCAAAGCTTTCTAGAATAAAGTTCCAGTTGGCGCTGTTGAGCTTAGCTCAATCACCTTCATAACATCTCAATGACATGGTCTGACCAAAGTTTTCTGGAATAAAGTTCCAGTTGGCACTGTTGAGCTTAGCTCAATCACCTTCATAACATCTCAAGGACATGGTCTGATCAAAGCTTTCTAGAATAAAGTTCCAGTTGGCACTGTTGAGCTCAATCACCTTCATAACATCGCAAGGACATGGTCTGACCAAAGCTTTCTGGAATAAAGTTCCAGTTGGCACTGTTGAGCTCATAACATCTCAAGGACATGGTCTGATCAAAGCTTTCTAGAATAAAGTTCCAGTTGGCACTGTTGAGCTTAGCTCAATCACCTTCATAACATCTCAAGGACATGGTCTGACCAAAGCTTTCTGGAATAAAGTTCCAGTTGGCACTGTTGAGCTCAATCACCTTCATAACATCTCAAGGACATGGTCTGACCAAAGTTTTATGGAATAAAGTTCCAGTTGGCACTGTCGAGCTTAGCTCAATCACCTTCATAACATCTCAAGGACATGGTCTGACCAAAGCTTTCTGGAATAAAGTTCCAGTTGGCACTGTTGAGCTTAGCTCAATCACCTTCATAACATCTCAAGGACATGGTCTGACTAAGTTTTCTGGAATAAAGTTCCAGTTGGCATTGTCGAGCTTAGCTCAATCACCTTCATAACATCTCAAGGACATGGTCTGACTAAAGTTTTCTGGAATAAAGTACCAGTTGGCACTGTTGAGCTTAGCTCAATCACCTTCATAACATCTCAATGACATAGTCTGACCAAAGTTTTCTGGAATAAAGTTCCAGCTGCAGCTGGCACTGTTGAGCTTAGCTCAATCACCTTCATAACATCTCAATGACATGATCTGATCAAAGTTTTCTGGAATAAAGTTCTAGTTGGCACTGTTGAGCTTAGCTCAATCACCTTCATAACATCTCAAGGACATGGTCTCATCAAAGTTTTCTGGAATAAAGTTCCAGCTGGCACTGTTGCGCTTAGCTGAATCACCTTCATAACATCTCAAGGACATGGTCTGATCAAAGCTTTCTGGAATAAAGTTCCAATTGGCACTGTTGAGCTTAGCTCAATCACCTTCATAACATCTCAAGGACATGGTCTCATCAAAGCTTTCTGGAATAAAGTTCCAGCTGGCACTGTTGAGCTTAGCTCAATCACCTTCATAACATCTCAAGGACATGGTCTGATCAAAGCTTTCTGGAATAAAGTTCCAGTTGGCACTGTTGAGCTTAGCTCAATCACCTTCATAACATCTCAAGGACATGGTCTGACCAAAGTTTTCTGGAATAAAGTTCAGTTGGCACTGTTGAGCTTAGATCAATCACCTTCATAACATCTCAAGGACATGGTCTGACCAAAGCTTTCTGGAATAAATTTCCAGTTGGCACCGGTCGGACAACACGTCAATGTTTTTTGCAGCTTGGAAAATATCCCGAGTAGGAAATTATCCCGATATATAAATCATCATCAATGGTTGGCCCATCTATGCTCTACTATAAGATGTAGCTATTACAACTGCATGATACGCTGGTTTGTAAGGTTTCTGATTAGCTAATAACAAGCATAACACGAAAGAACAATGAAATCAAGCAATTTCCAATCAAAGATGCTAGGAATTTACAACTGCAAGTGGCAACCGACTTAATGATACATTTGCATTTAATTTCTTTTAATAGTTACATAATTAATTATTGATTTTTCTCCTTCACTATGAACGCAATACGATATATATCTAATATAAATACTGCTGAATAAATATAACAACTTGACAAAAGGCGATGATAACTTAACAATAACATGAATGCGAAAAAATATGTGAGAGAATTGCGACGATATTGAATAAGAAGCTAAATCCAGACTGCCTGATGTTGAACACAAATGTAAAGAGAAAAGGAAGATAGAGAGGGTAATAAATATTAGACAATAGAGCTCAACGAGAAGTTGTTGAAAAACGTTTTCAAAAAGACATTTTTCATGTGAAATCTTTCCTCCCTATAGCAAATGTCCAAGAGACATATTTCATGTGAAATCTTTCCTCCCTATAGCAACTGTCCAAGAGACATATTTCATGTGAAATCTTTCCTCCCTATAGCAACTGTCCAAGAGACATATTTCATGTGAAATCTTTCCTCCCTGTAGCAGATGTCCAAGAGACATATTTCATATGAAATTTTCCCTCCCTGTAGCAGATGTCCAAGAGACATATTTCATGTGAAATCGTTCCTCCCTGTAGCAGATGTCCAAGAGACATATTTCATATGAAATCTTCTCTCCCTGTAGCAGATGTCCAAGAGACATATTTCATATGAAATCTTTCCTCCCTGTAGCAGATGTCCAAGAGACATATTTCATGTGAAATCTTTCCTCCCTGTAGCAGATGTCCAAGAGACATATTTCATATGAAATCTTCTCTCCCTGTAGCAGATGTCCAAGAGACATATTTCATATGAAATCTTTCCTCCCTATAGCAAATGTCCAAGAGACATATTTGATATGAAATCTTTCCTCCCTGTAGCAGATGTCCAAGAGACATATTTCATGTGAAATCTTTCATCCCTGTAGCAGATGTCCAAGAGACATATTTCATATGAAATCTTCTCTTCCTGTAGCAGATGTCCAAGAGACATATTTCATATGAAATCTTTCCTCCCTGTAGCAGATGTCCAAGAGACATATTTCATGTGAAATCGTTCCTCCCTGTAGCATATGTCCAAGAGACATATTTCATGTGAAATCTTTCCTCCCTGTAGCAGATGTACAAGATACACATTTCATGTGAAATCTTTCCTCCCTATAGCAAATGTCCAAGAGACATAATTCATGTGAAATCTTTCCTCCCTATAGCAGATGTCCAAGAGACATATTTCATGTGAAATCTTTCCTCCCTATAGCAAATGTCCAAGAGACATATTTCATGTGAAATCTTTCCTCCCTATAGCAAATGTCCAAGAGACATATTTCATGTGAAATCTTTCCTCCCTGTAGCGGATGTCCAAGAAACATATTTCATGTGAAATCTTTCCTCCCTATTGCAGATGTCCAAGAGACATATTTCATGTGCAATCTTTCATCCCTATAGCAAATGTCCAGGAGACATATTTCATGTGAAATCGTTCCTCCCTGTAGCAGATGTCCAAGAGACATATTTCATGTGAAATCGTTCCTCCCTGTAGCAGATGTCCAAGAGACATATTTCATGTGAAATCTTTCCTCCCTGTAGCAGATATCCAAGAGACATATTTCATGTGAAATCGTTCCTCCCTATAGCAGATGTCCAAGAGACAAATTTCATGTTAAATCTTTCCTCCCTATAGCAGATGTACAAGATACACATTTCATGTGAAATCTTTCCTCCCTATAGCAAATGTCCAAGAGACATAATTCATGTGAAATCTTTCCTCCCTATAGCAAATGTCCAAGAGACATATTTCATGTGAAATCTTTCATCCCTATAGCAAATGTCCAAGAGACATATTTCATGTGAAATCTTTCCTCCCTATAGCAAATGTCCAAGAGACATATTTCATGTGAAATCTTTCCTCCCTATTGCAGATGTCCAAGAGACATAGTTCATGTGAAATCTTTCCTCCCTATAGAAGTTGTCCAAGAGACATCTTCTCTTCTACCTTTTAGTTCCCAGTAGAGCATAGGTCTTCAACAAACACTTTCCAAGTCGTTCTGTTTTTTGCCATTCTTTTAAGATCATTCCATGTCTTCCCATCATCTTCATCTCTGCTTCGATCTGTCTTCTCCAAGAATTCCTTGGTCTTCCTCTTTGTCTTTTCCCCTGGGGATTCCAAAAAAGGGCCTGTTGCGTAATACTCTCAGTTGGCTTCCGTAGTGTGTGTCCTATCCATCGCCATCGTCTTCGCTGTATCTCTTTATCCACTGGTATTTGACCGGTACATTTCCATAATTCCACGTTAGTGACTTTATCCTACCATTTCCATCCCTTTATTCTGCGTAAGCATCCATTAATGAAAGTCTGTACCTTCGTGATTGTCAATTTTGTTATTCTCCATGTTTCACAGCCATATAATAGGACCGACTTAACATTTGAGTTGAAAATTTTTATTTTTGTATTTAACCTAATTTCTTTGGATTTCCATGTTTCCCAGTGCAATGAAAGCTCCTCTTGCTTTTGATATCTTTATTTTGGTATCATATTCCTCCTTCTTTATCTATATTACTGCCCAGATAAATGTAAGATTCTACGTCTAGTAGAGGTATTTCTCCTAGTTTTATTTAGTTATTGCCAACTGTATTAATTCTCATAATGTTGGTCTTATCTCTATTAATCTTTAGTCCTAGCTGTTGCGATCTCTCATCTAATATACTCATTTTATCCTGCATCTGTTGATGGCTGTGTGATAGGAGAGCTATGTCATCAGCAAAGTCTAAATCATCAAGTTGCTTGGTCAGTGACCACTGGATCCCATTTCTGTTGTTTTGAGTTATTTTCATAATCCAATCTATGGCCAGTAGAAAGAGAAATGGGGACAGAAGGCATCCTTGCCTTACTCCTGTTCTTATTTCAAATGCTTCTGTAAGCTGTCCTTCATGCACCACACTACATGTTGTTCCTTCATACATTGTTTTTATCAGGTTAATAAACTTTATGGGGATTCCGTAATGACTCAGCAACTTCCAAAGCATTCTTCTGTCTAAAATATCAAATGCCTTTTCGTAATCTATGAATCCAATATAAAGTGGGGATTTTAGTTCTAAACATTGTTCAACTATTATACGTAGAGTAGTTATTTGATCAGCATATGATCTGTTCTTCCTAAAACCTGCTTGTTCATCTATCAAGTGTTTCTCTATAGCCTCCTTTAGTCTCTCCAGAATGATTCTGCTTAAAATTTTTCCTGGCACTGATAGTAGCATAATTCCCCTATAATTGGTGCACTCCTGTAAACGTCCTTTCTTTGGTAGTTTGATCATATAACCTTCTTTCCAGTCTTTAGGTATTTCTTCCCTCTCCCAAATTTTATCCAATAGATCATGTAACATCTTGGTAGAGGTGTTAATATCTGCTTTGATGGCTTCAGAAGGAATTTCATCTGGTCCTGTGGCTTTACCATTTTTTAATAGTTTGATGGCTTTCATTATTTCATCTTTGCTTGGTTTTCCGCAGTTAACGTGTAACTCTTCTTCTGCTGGTAGTATATTTGGAGGATTTTTTGAGCTAGGTCTGTTAAAAAGTTATTCAAAGTGCTCTTTCCATCTCTCCATTTGTTCCCTTATATTACTAAGCAGATTTCACTTTCTTATCTTTAATAAAGACATTGATCTGTTTGTATTTTCCACCTAATTTCTTTGTGCTGTTGTACAGTTCTTTCATATTCCCTTTATTTGCTGCTTCTTCTGCCTCTTTAGCTAGTTCATCTATATATTTCCTCTTATCCCTATTAATGCATCTTCTCACTTCTTTGTTCACCTCTGTGTAAGATTCCTGTGTCTTGGCTTTATTACTTCTTGTTTTGCTTTTATTTATGTCTGCTTTCTTGTTCTTTCTTTCTTTAATTTTATCCAGGGTCTCTGCTGTCATCCATGCCTTATTCTGGCGTTCTCTTTTCCCCAGTGTTTCTTCGCATGTCTCTTTCCATATATTTTTTACCTGTTTCCAATGATCTTCTATATTTATTGTATTTTCTAGTTGTTGGAGGACTTGGTATTTGTTTGATATTGTGACTGCGAATTTATCTTTAATTCCTTGTTCTTTAAGAAACCCTACATTGAAATACTTTCTACCCTTATTCGTTGAAGTATACCTTTTTAATTTAATTTTAAGTTTGGCTAACAGAAGATGATGATCAGAAGCTACATTTGCCCCTCTATATACTTTTACATACTGTAAGGTTGACTTAAACTTATTATTAATACATATGTGATCAATTTGATTTTCCGTTCTATGATCTGGTGACACCCATGTAGCTTTGTGTATTCTATTATGTTGGAATATTGTTCCTCCTAGGCTTATTTGATTAAGGGCGCAGAAATTCACAAATATCTCTCCATTCTCGTTTATATCTCCAAGTCCATGTTTTCCCATAATCTCTTCGAAGCCTCTGTTGTCTGATCCTACCTTAGCATTTAGGTCTCCCATCAAGATTATAATATCCATGGCTCGTCTTGCATCCATCTGACATTGTAGCTGTTTATAGAAATCATCTTTAACTGAATCATCCTTATCGTTGGTTGGTGCATAGCATTGTATAATGTGTAATTTTATTTTGTTTTTGGTTGTTTTAAATGTTGCTCTCACCAGTCTTGGTCCCACTGCCTCCCATTCTATTAGTGTCTTCTGTGCATTCTTGGATAGCATTATAGCTACCCCTTCGCTATGTTGTGCTCCTGGTTCCTGGTGTCCTGATGATAAAATCATCTCCCCTGTATTCAGTTTTATTCTCTCCGCTCCCAGCCATCTTGTTTCACACATTCCCAGAATATATATCTTGTAGTTAGTCATTTCTGCTGCCACTTGTGCAGCTTTTCCCTGTTCGTTAAGGGTACGAACATTCCAGGTGCCAATTCTGGAGAATTTCCTGGTAGACAAAGGGTGAGTCGGCAACCCGGACTCCTTACGGCTTTCTCCGGATTGTGTCATACGTCTCTTAGACAGAGAGCCCTTCTCTTTCCTGGTTGACGGATTAAATTTATCTCTTTTTGACTTGTCCATGTTTGTGAAGTTTTTTCGACTTATTTTTTTACAGTATGGGATAGCCAGTCCCATGCCCAACCCTTCTTTCTCGCCTCTTACGAACATGCCTGGTAGGGTACAGCGCCACTATTCTTTACTCCCCTTTCGGGCCCCGGCAGCGAACGGGCGTCCAAGAGACATATTTCATGTGAAATCTTTCCTCCCTATAGCAAATGTCCAAGAGACATATTTCATGTGAAATCTTTCCTCCCTAGATGTCCAAGAGACATATTTCATGTGAAATCATTCCTCCATATAGCAAATGTCCAAGAGACACATTTCATGTGAAATCTTTCCTCTCTATAGCAGTTGTCCAAGAGACATATTTCTTGTGAAATCATTCCTCCCTACAGCAAATGTCCAAGAGACATATTTCATGTGAAATCTTGCATCCCTATATCAGATGATGTCCAAGAGACATATTTCATGTGAAATCGTTCCTCCCTATAGCAAATGTCCAAGAGACATATTTCATGTGAAATCGTTCCTCCCTATAGCAAATGTACAATAAACATATTTCATGTGAAATCTTTCCTCCCTATTGCCGATGTCCAAGAGACATATTTCATGTGAAATCTTTCCTCCCTATTGCAGATGCCCAAGAGACATATTTCATGTGAAATCTTTCCTCCCTATAGCAAATGTCAAAGAGACATATTTCATGTGAAATCTTTCATTCCTGTAATATATGTCCAATAGAGAAGTGAATTGTGAACTGGAGTAATTCCATGCTTATGTCCTGCAGAATTATCCAAGAAAAAAAAAACATTTGCTCCAAAGATCTGTATTAAATCATCTTCAAATAAGATACATTTAGCTTTTCGTAAGCAAAATTACAATTGTTCTTATATCTGATGGTAAAGCTTGCAGAGGGAAAGATAGACGCGGCCTGCACCCAGAAACTCACCTTAATCCTCAGCTTTGATTTAAGATCAGGGGCTACTAGAAATTTAGACATAACAGGGTGGGCCACAAGGGTGGAATCCTTACACTTATAAGAAATACTATCCCAGCAAAACAGATAGAAGTAGTCACCAACGGGGAGGCAGAGATCATCGGCACAGACGTAACATCGACAACTCCAACAGCATAAGGATATTCAACATGTACCGCTCTAACGATACATTGCTTAAGCTGGAATCAATAGAAATAATACCGCCACAGTGTCTGGTAGTAGAAGACTTCAACAGCCACTCTGAAAGATGGGGATATAAGGAAACCAACGCTCGAGGTGAAGAAGTGGAAGAATAGGAAATAAACAACAATCTATTTCTCATAAACTCTAGAGAGTACCCCCAACCTTCTACTCAAGAAGACAGAAAACAACATCAACCCCCGACCTAGTATTAGCAACAAGAGACATATCCAACAAAATAACCAGAATAGTACTGAACCAACTTGGAGACAGTGACCACAGACCAGTCAAACTTTCAGTGGATCTTGCTCACAAACAGGAGACTCAGATATCACTCACCTACTGGAACTACAAGAGAGTCAAGTGGGTAAAGTTTCCCAAGCTCACAGATGCCTACACTTAACCCATCAACAACCATAAAAAAAACATTAAATGTTATGATAAAGGAGTTAACAAAGACAATCCTGCTAAAAAAAAAAATCAATTCCTAGAGAAGCAAGGAGAAACTACATGCTATATTAGAGCAAGGACATATAAAGACTAGAGGAGGAACTACATGCTATATTAGAGCAAGGACATATAAAGACTAGAGGAGGAACTACATGCTATATTAGAGCAAGGACATATAAAGACTAGAGGAGGAACTACATGCTATATTAGAGCAAGGACATATAAAGACTAGAGGAGGAACTACATGCTATATTAGAGCAAGGACATATAAAGACTAGAGGAGGAACTACATGCTATATTAGAGCAAGGAAATAAAAAGACTAGAGGAGGAACTACATGCTACATTAGAGCAAGGACATATAAAGACTAGAGGAGGAACTACATGCTATATTAGAGCAAGGACATATAAAGACTAGAGGAGGAACTACATGCTATAATAGAGCAAGGACATATAAAGACTAGAGGAGGAACTACACGCTATATTAGAGCAAGGACATATAAAGACTAGAGGAGGAACTACACGCTATATTAGAGCAAGGACATATAAAGACTAGAGGAGGAACTACACGCTATAATAGAGCAAGGACATATAAAGACTAGAGGAGGAACTACACGCTATATTAGAGCAAGGACATATAAAGACTAGAGGAGGAACTACACGCTATATTAGAGCAAGGACATATAAAGACTAGAGGAGAAACTACACGCTATATTAGAGCAAGGACATATAAAGACTAGAGGAGGAACTACATGCTATATTAGAGCAAGGACATATAAAGACTAGAGGAGGAACTACATGCTATATTAGAGCAAGGACATATAAAGACTAGAGGAGGAACTACATGCTATATTAGAGCAAGGACATATAAAGACTAGAGGAGGAACTACATGCTATATTAGAGCAAGGACATATAAAGACTAGAGGAGGAACTACATGCTATATTAGAGCAAGGACATAGAAAGACTAGAGGAGGAACTACATGCTATATTAGAGCAAGGACATATAAAGACTAGAGGAGGAACTACATGCTATATTAGAGCAAGGACATATAAAGACTAGAGGAGGAACTACATGCTATATTAGAGCAAGGACATATAAAGACTAGAGGAGGAACTACATGCTATATTAGAGCAAGGACATATAAAGACTAGAGGAGGAACTACATGCTATATTAGAGCAAGGACATATAAAGACTAGAGGAGGAACTACATGCTATATTAGAGCAAGGAAATATAAAGACTAGAGGAGGAACTACATGCTACATTAGAGCAAGGACATATAAAGACTAGAGGAGGAACTACATGCTATATTAGAGCAAGGACATATAAAGACTAGAGGAGGAACTACACGCTATATTAGAGCAAGGACATATAAAGACTAGAGGAGGAACTACATGCTATATTAGAGCAAGGACATATAAAGACTAGAGGAGGAACTACATGCTATATTAGAGCAAGGACATATAAAGACTAGAGGAGGAACTACATGCTATATTAGAGCAAGGACATATAAAGACTAGAGGAGGAACTACATGCTATATTAGAGCAAGGACATATAAAGACTAGAGGAGGAACTACATGCTATATTAGAGCAAGGACATATAAAGACTAGAGGAGGAACTACATGCTATATTAGAGCAAGGAAATAAAAAGACTAGAGGAGGAACTACATGCTACATTAGAGCAAGGACATATAAAGACTAGAGGAGGAACTACATGCTATATTAGAGCAAGGACATATAAAGACTAGAGGAGGAACTACATGCTATAATAGAGCAAGGACATATAAAGACTAGAGGAGGAACTACACGCTATATTAGAGCAAGGACATATAAAGACTAGAGGAGGAACTACACGCTATATTAGAGCAAGGACATATAAAGACTAGAGGAGGAACTACACGCTATAATAGAGCAAGGACATATAAAGACTAGAGGAGGAACTACACGCTATATTAGAGCAAGGACATATAAAGACTAGAGGAGGAACTACACGCTATATTAGAGCAAGGACATATAAAGACTAGAGGAGAAACTACACGCTATATTAGAGCAAGGACATATAAAGACTAGAGGAGGAACTACATGCTATATTAGAGCAAGGACATATAAAGACTAGAGGAGGAACTACATGCTATATTAGAGCAAGGACATATAAAGACTAGAGGAGGAACTACATGCTATATTAGAGCAAGGACATATAAAGACTAGAGGAGGAACTACATGCTATATTAGAGCAAGGACATATAAAGACTAGAGGAGGAACTACATGCTATATTAGAGCAAGGACATAGAAAGACTAGAGGAGGAACTACATGCTATATTAGAGCAAGGACATATAAAGACTAGAGGAGGAACTACATGCTATATTAGAGCAAGGACATAGAAAGACTAGAGGAGGAACTACATGCTATATTAGAGCAAGGACATATAAAGACTAGAGGAGGAACTACATGCTATATTAGAGCAAGGACATATAAAGACTAGAGGAGGAACTACATGCTATATTAGAGCAAGGACATATAAAGACTAGAGGAGGAACTACATGCTATATTAGAGCAAGGAAATATAAAGACTAGAGGAGGAACTACATGCTACATTAGAGCAAGGACATATAAAGACTAGAGGAGGAACTACATGCTATATTAGAGCAAGGACATATAAAGACTAGAGGAGGAACTACACGCTATATTAGAGCAAGGACATATAAAGACTAGAGGAGGAACTACATGCTATATTAGAGCAAGGACATAGAAAGACTAGAGGAGGAACTACATGCTATATTAGAGCAAGGACATATAAAGACTAGAGGAGGAACTACATGATATATTAGAGCAAGGACATATAAAACTAGAGGAGGAACACCATGCTATATTAGAGCAAGGACATATAAAGACTAGAGGAGGAACTACACGCTATATTAGAGCAAGGACATATAAAGACTAGAGGAGGAACTACATGCTATATTAGAGCAAGGACATAGAAAGACTAGAGGAGGAACTACATGCTATATTAGAGCAAGGACATATAAAGACTAGAGGAGGAACTACATGCTATATTAGAGCAAGGACATATAAAGACTAGAGGAGAAACTACACGCTATATTAGAGCAAGGACATATAAAGACTAGAGGAGGAACTACATGCTATATTAGAGCAAGGACATATAAAGACTAGAGGAGGAACTACACGC
Organism: Megaustenia siamemsis; assembly: GCA_032433765.1. Lineage (NCBI taxonomy): Eukaryota > Metazoa > Mollusca > Gastropoda > Stylommatophora > Ariophantidae > Megaustenia > Megaustenia siamemsis. Next base: position 44,918,170 of record JAVIAB010000046.1, read on the forward strand.
TATATTAGAGCAAGGACATATAAAGACTAGAGGAGGAACTACACGCTATATTAGAGCAAGGACATATAAAGACTAGAGGAGGAACTACACGCTATATTAGAGCAAGGACATATAAAGACTAGAGGAGGAACTACACGCTATATTAGAGCAAGGACATATAAAGACTAGAGGAGGAACTACACGCTATATTAGAGCAAGGACATATAAAGACTAGAGGAGGAACTACACGCTATATTAGAGCAAGGACATATAAAGACTAGAGGAGGAACTACATGCTATATTAGAGCAAGGACATATAAAGACTAGAGGAGGAACTATATGCTATATTAGAGCAAGGACATATAAAGACTAGAGGAGGAACTACATGCTATATTAGAGCAAGGACATATAAAGACTAGAGGAGGAACTACATGCTATATTAGAGCAAGGACATATAAAGACTAGAGGAGGAACTGAACTCTGCCAAAGAACTAGCTAAAACATCACAAAGCATCGAGAACAGCATATAAAGCAGCCTCTGCCAACCAAATACAAAAGAGAGGTCAAGATATCAGCAAGACAAAGTTGGAAAAACAAAACAGAGAAACTCAAACTAGATAAAAACGGACACATGCTGTGGAAACTTTCGAAAGCTTTGAGCGATTAAAACAACAGCCGACCTACAACAACATTAACACACAATTAGAACAAGGACACAGGCCAAAGGGCAGCAAACATACTGATAGAAACTTTCAAAAACAAGAGTAGGGTGAACATTCCAAAAGACCAAAGAAAACTGCAAAGAAAAGAAGAGACGCAAAACATATACTTTTAGCACCAGAAGAACACCAGACGACCATCTTTACACCTAAAGAACTAGATGTAGCATTCACGGTATTGAAGCTCAAAGAGTTCCCATAATAAAGATGGAATCACCAACGAGATGCTCATAAAACTGGGGCAGAAAGCCAAGAGTCAGCTGCTAAGGATAATAAATGCCAGATGGAAATGAGGACAAATGCCGGCAACCAGGAAAGAAGACATTATAGTGTCCATCCGCAAAATTTGAAAAAGACCACTAGACTCATGCAGCTACAGTCCAATTAGCCTACTGAAATATCTGAGCAAACTCATGTGAAGGTTTGTCAACAGAAGAATTATGTGGCATCTGGAGACTGAACAACTAATTATGCTACAAGAAAGTGGTTTCAGCAAGCACAGTTCAACTGAAGACCTAGTTACCTACATAGCACAGGAAATTGAGGATGTTCTACGAGAAAAGAAACACATTGACAATGTGGATGGACATGGAGAAAGCTTTTAACAGGGTATGAAGAGAAGGATTAAAGAAACATTTCACAGACTTGGTATCTGAGGTCGTTCATTAAACTGGACATCTCAATACCTACAAGACAGAACGGCCAGAGTACAAGTACAAGGAGAACTTTGTAAGGAAAACAAATTGTAATATGGTGTCCCACATATTTGGGAACTTTGTTAACCTCAGACGGAAGATGTACAAAAGTGGTGAGATGCCTAATTGCTCATGCAAAAGCAGCTTTCCAAAAAATGAGGAAGATACTATGAAATTCATTTTGACAATCGAAACAAGAAAAAGAGTTCTTATGTGTTATGTAGATTAAATTTTAACATATGGATGTGAATCATGGACAATAGGACAACAAACAAGAAAATTACTAGAGTCTGTAGAAATGTGGTTTTACAGAAGAATGTTGAGAATACCATGAACAGCTAAGAAGAGTAATGAAAACGTTCTGAGAAAGGTCAAAGCAAAAAGAGAGCTAATTTCCAATATTGGGAAGAAACAATCATCATTTTTGGCCATGTAATGAGAAGAGAACAACTGGAATATATTGTAACAACTGGAAAAAATTGAGGGACGAAGAGATAGAGGAAAGCAAAGAGAAAAAATACCAGACAGTTTAAGAGAATGGCTTGGCAGAAGGTCAACAACAGGATGATGAATAACTGTCGAGATCGAAAATTGTTCGAACTATAAATCAGAAAATGAAGCCCTCAGGGATGCTGCAAAACTGGCTATCCAACACAAAAATAAGGTTCACAAGAAATTGGTGATACTGACCGAAGCACTGTCCTAACAGCTCTAAAAATCCACAAGAACAGCGAACTAGATGACCTGAGAACAACCCTAGACCAATTGTGCAATAACTTCCAGAGAGTGGTCATCCAGTTGATACAATCACGCTGTGATATGCAAGGAAACGGCAGACAAATTAGCTAAGGAGGGAGGGAGATTACCACAAGAGAACTATCTGGTAAGCTACGATGAAACAAAATCCATCATCAAAGGCCAGTACCATGAAAAATGGAAACAAGAACGATCAAAGTAAAACGAGAGAAACGGATACCATCAACTATCAAGGAGGGATGAAGTTATCTTACTTTGCCTACGCGCTGGCCACAAAGGAACGAGAAACCACATACCAGCCAATGCCACTGTACCCTGCATAACATGACAACAAAACATGTTCTACAGGATTTCCACTAGCACACAGACCTGAGGAGGATAATGTGGCCCACACCCACCTACCTTGAAGAGTAACTCTACGGGTCAACCGAATCACTGAAACAGACAGCTGCCTTCATAAGAGAGTCCGGAATCCTAGTCTGAATGAGCCATGATCGCAGCAGAAGTAGAAGAATATGATGGTAACAAATTATTCAGGAGAAAGGTCATTTCCAAAACTAAAGAGAATAAAACATTGAACTGAGATCAAACAGATATTGTACAAGTCCCAACATAAACTGTCCGTACTTATCATCATGGGGAGCCGCGATAGCTCAGTGGTTAGTGAACTGTCTACCACGGACAAGGGGTAGGGTACGATCCCAACCGACGGCTTCCGGGTTCACCCAGCCTTAAATGGGTACCAGATTTTTTTCTGGGAAAGTAAAGCAGCACGGGCGTAATACTGACCCCATTACCCCAAAAATCATGTGCTGAAGGTCTGTAAAATATAAGGTCACTAACACCATATTTCCCTATACGCCACTTGGCGTGACGGGGGTACTTTACTTTTTACTTTTTTTTTACTTATCATCATGTACATAGAAAGCGATAAGCTGTGTAGAATATCATTGAAGGACATGGTTCTAGTTTTAGCTTTCAGTAAATCGAGAATAAATATTATAAATTGTAGGCTTGTATCATATTATACCAATTTTTACAAATGTGCAATCAAGTTCATTATTGCTTTAATTAATAAAAGTAACCCTATTTCTTCAGTCAACGTTTTTTAAGTAAAAAATGTCTTCAATTTAATTGAAGTATTCCTTCCAAATAGGATACTATATTATCATCAATGAAAAACAAGTGATTGGTAATTTAATTATGTTATCAATAAATATTCATTTGAAAATAAATAAATTGTATTTTCCATTTTAAACCTCTTTCTATTAGAATAATAAAGGAATGAGGCATACTGGTTTATGCTTTCATGTGGTTTGAGACTCGTGTGGTTAATTTTGTTAACGGTGGGTGGGGGTTAGTGGGGGGGGGGGGTTGGTTCCAAATTTTCGTTTAGCTTAAGGGATCATTCCGGCATATACAGAATATTTAAAAAAAACTGACTACATTCAAAGACACAAATACAGGTAACATACACACGCAGACATATACAGGCATTACATATATACTAATACAAACAACAGACAATAATGCAATTGCAGAGACACAAATAGAGTTCTCACACACACACAGGCATTTCAGAGACACACATACAGACAACACATATACATACACCCACAGAGACACAAAAACAGTCAACATATACAGACGCACACGGAACTAAATACAGACAACACACAAACAGGCACAAGGACACAAATATAGACAACACACATACAGATACACAAAAACAGACAATATTCAGAGACACAAATACAGGTAAACACAAACAGGTATATACAGGCGCATATAGAGACACAAATACAGGTAGACACAAACAGGCACATATAGAGACACAAATGCACAAAACATATATATATATATATATATATATATATACACGCACATCAGCTTTATCAAGTACCATGCTTGCTGGTGTAGGTGATCATGTCTCTCCACAACTTTCGATCTAGACAGTTATTTATCATTTCTGTTGTTGACATTCTGCCAAGCCGTTCTCTTAAACTGTCTGGTATCTTTTTTCTTTGCTTCCCTTGTGTCTCTTCGTCCCTCAATTTTCCCAGATTAACAATATATTCCAACTTTTCCATTCTCCTTACATGGCCAAAAAATGTATTATCGTTTCTTCCAAATATTGGAAATGAGCTCTCTTTCTACTTTGGCCTGCTTCATAAAGTTTTCATTACCTTTCTTTGCTGTCCATGGTATTCTCAACATCCTTCTGTAAAACCACATTTCTATTACCTCCAGTGATTTTCTTGTCTGTTTCCTATTGTCCATGATTCACATCCATGCGTTGTCTGGCTCTACATAATATTATTAATCTCTTTTTTTTGTTGCCATTGACAAAAATTGGATTGCATAGTATCTTCCTCATCTTTTGTATAGCTGTTTTTGTCTGAGCTATTCTGCATCTCACCTCTGTTGTACATCTATCATCTGAGGTTAACAATTTTCTCATGTATTTAAATTTATTTACCTGTTTCAATATTGTCCCACTTGTCTTTATTGTGCATTGCGATGACGTCTTTTTCTTTGTTGCTACCATTACTTTTGTCATTTTGCTATTGAGGCTGAGTCCTTTATATTTGCTTTCCTAAACTATAATTTGGGAGCCGCAATAGCTCAGTGGTTAGTGAACTGGACTACAAAGGACAAGGGGTAGGGTTCGATCCCAACCGACGACTTCCAGGTTCACCCAGCCTTAAATGGGTACCGGATTTTTTTCTGGGAAAGTAAAGCAGCACGGGCGTAATACCGACCACATTACCCCAAAAATCATATGCTGAAGGTCTGTAAAATATATGGTCACTAACACCATATTCCATATACGCCACTTGGCGTGACGGGGGGGGGGGGGGGGGGGGGGGGAACAAAAAAAACTACAATTTGTAACATTTTTTTGTAAATCATTTTCACTCTTAGCGATTAAGACTGTATGATCAGCATACCTGATGCTGTTTATATATATATATATATATATATATATATATATATATATATATATATATATATATATATTTATATATATATATATATATATATATAGAGAGAGAGAGAGAGAATTAGAGAGAGAGAACAGAGAGAGAGATAGTCAAGTCAGGTAGTGTTACCAGCTACTGTATACAGTAGACAGTACAACCTGTGGCTGCCCTGCAGCCTGCGGTATGCCCAGGAGAGCGAAAGGATAAGGGGGGATACCCTAAGATAGAACAACGCTAGTGTCTTGTGGGTGAGACTGTTTAGTCAAAGGCTAGTGGAGTCAATCGTAAACAAACCGATGGAAGGCAACAGAAAGCCACCGTTGTAAGCAAACCAATGGAAGGCAACAGAAAGCCACCGTCGTAAACAAACCGATGGAAGGCAACAGAAAGCCACCGTCGTAAGCAAACCGATGGAAGGCAACAGAAAGCCACCGTCGTAAACAAACCGATGGAAGGCAACAGAAAGCCACCGTTGTAAGCAAACCGATGGAAGGCAACAGAAAGCCACCGTCGTAAGCAAACCGATGGAAGGCAACAGAAAGCCACCGTCGTAAGCAAACCGATGAAAGGCAACAGAAAGCCACCGTCGTAAACAAACCGATGGAAGGCAACAGAAAGCCACCGTCGTAAGCAAACCGATGGAAGGCAACAGAAAGCCACCGTCGTAAGCAAACCGATGGAAGGCAACAGAAAGCCACCGTCGTAAGCAAACCGATGGAAGGCAACAGAAAGCCACCGTCGTAAACAAACCGATGGAAGGCAACAGAAAGCCACCGTCGTAAGCAAACCGATGGAAGGCAACAGAAAGCCACCGTCGTAAGCAAACCGATGGAAGGCAACAGAAAGCCACCGTCGTAAACAAACCGATGGAAGGCAACAGAAAGCCACCGTCGTAAGCAAACCGATGGAAGGCAACAGAAAGCCACCGTCGTAAGCAAACCGATGGAAGGCAACAGAAAGCCACCGTCGTAAGCAAACCGATGGAAGGCAACAGAAAGCCACCGTCATAAACAAACCGATGGAAGGCAACAGAAAGCCACCGTCGTAAACAAACCTATGGAAGGCAACAGAAAGCCACCGTCGTAAGCAAACCGATGGAAGGCAACAGAAAGCCACCGTCGTAAACAAACCGATGGAAGGCAACAGAAAGCCACCGTCGTAAACAAACCGATGGAAGGCAACAGAAAGCCACCGTCGTAAACAAACCGATGGAAGGTAACAGAAAGCCACCGTCGTAAGCAAACCGATGGAAGGCAACAGAAAGCCACCGTCGTAAGCAAACCGATGGAAGGCAACAGAAAGCCACCGTCATAAACAAACCGATGGAAGGCAACAGAAAGCCACCGTCGTAAACAAACCTATGGAAGGCAACAGAAAGCCACCGTCGTAAGCAAACCGATGGAAGGCAACAGAAAGCCACCGTCGTAAACAAACCGATGGAAGGCAACAGAAAGCCACCGTCGTAAACAAACCGATGGAAGGCAACAGAAAGCCACCGTCGTAAACAAACCGATGGAAGGTAACAGAAAGCCACAGTTGTAATTTCTTTGTATAATCATGTGTCGCCACAATTTTAGAATTCGCGAAAAAGTTCATGGGGATTTCTATGGAATACCCTCGTTCGTTAGGGGACATCATGTGCTACAGGTGATACCCAGATGTCATCAAGCCACTGCATGCAAGATAACGGCACATACAGAGACACAAACACAGAAAGCACACATACAACTACATACATTCCCACACATAAAAAAGGGGGGGAAAATACAGTAATGAAAACGTGAGAAATTATAACTGCGTGAAATAGTATGCGCAGCACATACAAATAATGTATGTATACTTACCACGCTGTTGTGTCCTGACACATTTCAAGTAGGCCAGTGTGATAGCACCGATAGCAGCAATTGCAAAGATTCCCAAACCAATAACGTAGATTAACTGTATTCCAGGTCTATTGTCTTTCAAAACTAAAAAGAAAGAACCGGTACAGTAGAATTTATGTGTCGTGAATTAATTGTGAGCAACTATGACAATTTTCTGGCTCATTTTCTTTTAAAATTGTAAAATATCTATAAACAAAGTTTTCTTGTTTACATTTCAATATATTAAGTACAAAGAGAATAGCACAAAATTAGTAAAACAACTAAGATGTTTCGAAAATGTTACACAATATAGAGTTGCATTAAGAGAGGATTAAATTGTTACACAATATAGAGTTACATTAAGAGAACACGAAATTGTTACACATTATAGAGTTACATTAGGAGAGGACGATATTGCTACACACAATATAGTTACATTACTACGAAATTGTTGCACATTGTCTGTAATTGTTACACATTATAGAGTGTGATATATTGCTACATACTATAGAGACATATTATGAGAGTACGAAATTGTTACACAATATAGAGATACATTAAAAGAACACAAAATTGTTTCACAATATAGAGTTACATTCAGAGAACACGAAATTGTTACACAATATAAAGTTACATTCAGAGAGGACGAAATTGTTACACAATATAGAGTTACATTGATAGGGCGACATTGTTACACAATATAGAGTTACATTAAGAGAGGTCAAAATTGTTACACAATATAGAGTTACATTAAGAGTATATGACATTATTGAATAATATAGAGTTATATTATGAGAGCACGAAATGTTTGCACATTATAAAGTTACATTAAGAGAAAAGAAAGTATATAAATGCAGCTGGTGTTGATATAACATAATTAATCATCTATAAGGGTTTATGGAAATGAATGATAACTTCCAAACTTAAAAAAAGCGAACAGTAATTGGTTGAAGTCATGTACATCAGCGGCTGATATTCAAAGGAAGCAACGGAGGCCACGATTTCTGTAATATTTTATGAGAAAACGTAACACAATCACATCCCAGCTCAATGAGTTAAATGTCATTTTATAACCAGCCACCACATTCCAGTCTTCTGTTAAATAATTCAAATAATTCGAGCAGTTACGTACAGACAGGCTTCAATATCTTTGGAGATCATATCTAATACAAACATACAACGGCATCTATAGACCCAATGTGAATGGAAAATATGTTGCCATACTAGTTGCCATAAGAACAGTTGTTAAACTATATAATATGACTATATATTTAAATTTATGACGTATATATATATATAAATATATATATATATATATATATATATATATATATATATATATATATATATATATATATATATATATAACTCTGACAACTTTTTATATTTTCTCTATATTATATCACAATATAAATCTTATGAGACAGGGGCGACAACCAGCGATCACTTTTGATTGTTTTTCAAAGTTCTCCTTTTTAGTTCACTTTTCATATTTCCTCAATATTAGCAAACATCTCTGACCACTTTTCTTATTTTGTCTACATACCCTATTTTTCCTACTTCCTGCACTACCTACATCCGGCTCCTTTCACGCCACCATTTCTTTATCCATCGGTCAGTTATGGGTCACTTTTTTTTTACCGCCCTGTCTAAAATTGCTCCAAAAAAAATCATCCAGGATCCATTTTAAATACCCCCGAAATCAGCCAACTCCCATCAAATTTCATTAACACGCACTGAATCGGTCAACTTTGGTTCTTATATTTATCGACCAGCTTTGTTTATTATATGTGCTTATCACACCTCATTATTCCCACATTCGGTAAGATTCCATTTTAAAGTTATTAACACTCAACTTTAACAAAAAAAAAATCCGCCGGTAACTATGAGTAGGCCATATTGTACTTATATTTTTTATAGGTCACACTGTACCACATACAGCTCCGCTACCCTAATAAAAAAAATATTAAAAGTAATTAAAATACAGATTTTTACAAAACAGTCTGTCGGTTTGATTCGGCTATACTTTATCCTGTTTTATCATCAGTCATTTTTTACCATGCCCCCACACAAATACACACCATACATACCGCTTTGCCACCTTAAAAACCCATTAAAACTCGTTAATATGTATATATATATATTTAATCAGTTGGTCAACTATGGTTCGGCAATATTTTATTATATTTATTATAGGTCACCCATTGCCACCCTCCTCCACACCATACATACCACTCTCCACCACCCTAAAAGCCCATTAAAACTTATTAAAATACAAATTTAAACAAAAACATCAATCAATTATGAGTCGCCGCTATTCTTTTTATATTTCACTATAATATTAAACTATTATATTTCTATAATTATCTCCCCCTCACTAACACGTTTTCAGCGATTAACTCCGCCTTTTTAACTTTCACGATTATCTCCTTCTTTTTCATGATTATCTCTCCATGTTCTCAAAATCCCTCAACATCGCTTCAACATCGCTAAATTACAATCCTTAAACCAGGACTCTAATGACAACACAGCACTACTAACATATAACCACACATTTAATGGGTCGGTGCTGACTATGAGTATACAGGGAAGGATTCAGAATAAAATCAATACTGAATTAGATGAGCAACAATTTGGATTCAGGAAAAACAGTGGCACAAAAGAAGCCATATTCAGCATGAGAACATTGATTGAAAAGTACACAGAAGTAAACAAACCAATATATGCCTGCTTTATAGACTACACCAAAGCTTTCGATAGAATACACCATAACAAACTTATAGACTGCCTAAAGAATATAAATCTAGACGACACAGACATACGATTAATATGTAATTTGTACTGGGAGCAAACAGCAATAATAAGATATAACAAGGAGAACTCTAAACCCATGGACATAAAAAGAGGAGTAAGACAAGGATGCATCCTATCACCAAGCTTGTTCAATCTATACACTGAGCAAATCTTTAAAAACATCTCAGAGATACCAGGCCTGAACATTAATGGAAATTTAATCAATAACCTGAGATATGCTGATGATACTGTTCCACTAGCAGAAAATCCTAAAGACCTGCAACAATTGCTTAATGTGATAAACACAACAAACAAAAAATATGGACTAGAAATGAATATCAAAAAGACTAAAACTATGATCATAAACAAAGAAAATTCTCAAGACCTACAATTAAATATCACAGTTGAGGGAATACATCTGGAGACAGTCCAGAGCTACAACTACCTGGGACATACTATAACCAATGATAGAAAATGTACAACTGAAATAAACAAAAGAATAGGTATGGCAAAAAATAATTTTAATGCCGTGAAAAATATACTAACAACAAAACAAATATCAGCAAGGCTGAAACTAAGAATCGCAAAATGTTACATCTTCTCAATATTCCTGTATGGTGCAGAAACAAGGACATTAGACAAGAAAACAGAACAGAAAATTGAAGCCTTTGAAATGTGGATATATAGAAGAATAGGTAGAATTGGATGGAAACAAAAGATAACAAACGATAAAGTTTTAAAACAAATGAAAATATAAAGAGAACTATAAATACAATTAAGACAAGACAAATTAAATGTTTGGGGCATGTTAAAAGACGCAACAGCCTACTAAAAGTAATATTGGAAAGAAAAATACAAGGTAAAAGAGGCAGAGGCAGACCAAGACTAACATGGACGAGTAACATCAAAAGATGGTCAAGTCAATCTATGACAGCCTGCACCATCAAAGCAAGAAACAGAGTAGAATGGTGATCCATGGTAGCCAACCTTCGTTGCGGAGAAGGCACACGATGATGATGATGATGCTGACTATGAATAAGTAGATGATATTGTTAAACTAAAGCTAAATTTATAGAGTGGTCTTTGGCGTCTTGACACACGGCTGGTAGCTAGCAATATTATAGCCTTATGCTGGATGCATCTTTCCTGAACAGCTTCTCTCGTGGCTGAATCTGTCAATATTGAACAGATAGATCCGTCTGCAGAATGAACAAGATGTATTCGTGGTGCCAGGCCTCGTTTACTTTTTCCTGCGCATTTTGTTTTCCGAATTTTATATCAGCACTGCCTCGAAAGTTGCAGTGCCATTTTTTTATATTTGTGTTCTCTATGTGCTACGATCTGCAGCCACATTTGCCCCAATTTCTTTCGCTGATAGAGAATTCCCTCACTGGGACCCTGCAAACATCCTTATGACCAAGGCACCTAGCACTGGTTTGCCCTTTGATCTCTTTCAGTCCTGAAGTTCGCCATACAATTTGTGTTTCGGAATACGATTGTTTGCCATTCTTTTTATATGACCAGCCACCTGAGTATCCTCCTTATCCTAATTAATTACTCCTAATTATTGCCATAATGGATGAGAGTTTGTCTCGTTGTAAGACATTAGAGTTGGTTACATTGTCATGTCATTATGGATGGCAGTTTGACTCGTTGTAAGACATTAGAGTTAGTTACTTTGTCCTGTCATGATGGATGGGAGTTTGTCTCGTTGTAAGACATTAGAGTTGGTTACTTTGTCCTGCCATGATGGATAGGAGTTTGTCTCGTTGTAAGACATTAAAGTTGGTTACTTTGTCCTTTCATGATGGATGAGAGTTTCTATCGTTGTAAGACATTAGAGTTGGTTACTTTGCCCTGTCATGATGGATGGGAGTTTGTCTCGTTGTAAGACATTAGGGTTGGTTACTTTGTCCTGTCATTATGGATGGCAGTTTGTCTCGTTGTAAGACATTAGAGTTGGTTACTTTGTCCTGTCATGATGGATGGGAGTTTGTCTCGTTGTAAGACATTAGAGTTGGTTACTTTGTCCTGTCATGATGGATGGGAGTTTGTCTCGTTGTAAGACATTAGAGTTGATTACTTTGTCCTGTCATGATGGATGGGAGTTTGTCTAGTTGTAAGACATTAGAGTTGGTTACTTTGCCCTGTCATGATGGATGGGAGTTTGTCTCGTTGTAAGACATTAGAGTTGGTTACTTTGTCCTGTCATGATGGATGGGAGTTTGTCTCGTTGTAAGATATAAGAGTTGGTTACTTTGTCCTGTCATGATGGATGGGAGTTTGTCTAGTTGTAAGACATTAGAGTTGGTTACTTTGTCCTGCCATGATGGATGGGAATTTGCGTTGTCGTAAGACATTAGGGTTGGTTACTTTGTCCTGTCATGGTGGATGGGAGTTTATCTCGTTATAAGACATTAGAGTTGGTCACTTTGTCCTGTCATGATGGATGGGAGTTTGTCTAGTTGTAAGACATTAGAGTTGGTTACTTTGTCCTGTCATTATAGATGGGAGTTTGTCTCGTTGTAAGACATTATAGTTAGTTACTTTGTCCTGTCATGATGGATGGGTGTTTGTCTCGTTGTAAGACATTAGAGTTGGTTACTTTGTCCTGTCATGATGAATGGGAGTTTGTCTCGTTGTAAGACATTAGAGTTGGTTACTTTGTCCTGTCATGATGGATGGCAGTTTGTCTAGTTGTAAGACATTAGAGTTGGTTACTTTGTCCTGCCATGATGGATGGGAGTTTGTCTCGTTGTAAGACATTAGATTTGGTTACTTGGTCCTGTCATGATGGATGGGAGTTTGTCTCGTTGTAGACATTAGTGTTGGTTACTTTGTCCTGTCATGATGGATGGGAGTTTGTCTCGTTGTAAGACATTAGAGTTGGTTACTTTGTCCTGCCATTTGATGTTCATAATCTTTCGAAATCAACGCACATGAAAGCTGTTTAACCTTTTCTCCTACCCTGCATAGGTAGTCCAAGTTTCTGATTCGAACAGAAATGTACTAAGCATGCAACTTTGGTAAATTTGAATCTTAATTTTCAGTGTTAATTTGGTGTTGGGCCATGCTCTGTCATTAAGTTTGTTGAAACTTTACAATTCGGGAATTCGTTTCTTTTTCAATGGAGACGGTGGTTGTGACCATAGAACCGAGATAGATACTTCTCACAGATTCAGAGGGTGTGTTATTTAATGATATAGCTGCGGGACTGGCATCACCTTGTTGAAGCACAACAGTCTTCTGTATACTTGTTGAAAGAGAGAATAAATCACACGATTTAGCTAGATTGTCAATCATTGACTGCAGGACGAATTCATCGTGAGTAACCAGTACTGCATCATCAGTGAATAGAAGCGCTTTTATTAGGGTTTCAGTTGTTTAAAATGTTGACATTAGACGTGCTAGCCTAAATAATGAGACGTCAGATCTTGTACGGATGTAGATGTTTCCAGAGACGGTTTCAAACGCATTGTGTAGAAGAGCAGCAAAAAATATTCCGAATAGGGTAGGGGCAAGGACACAACCTTGTTTGACTCCACAAGTTCATCTCAAAGAGCTGGGAAGATCTACCGTCAAACTGGATGATGGCAGACATATTGTTGTGAAACGACTTGATTAACTTGTATAATGTAGGAGGGCAACCAACATTTTACAACACCCTGTATAGACCTGCTCTGCTCATGTCAAAAACCTTTTTAAGATTAACGAAGGCTATAAATAGAGGTCTTCTCTGTTTCTTGCATTTTTCCTGCAGTTGGCGGAGAGTAAAAATCATATTGGTGGTTGACCGTCCAGCTCTAAATCCACACTGGGGCTCCGGAGGGATATGTTCTGCCAGTTGATGTAGGCACTTTAAAACAATTCTTGCGAATGCCTTTCCAGTTATACTCAGCGGTGATATACCCCCTATATTTGTAGCAATCGCCAACGTCCCTTTTATTTTTGTATAACCTTACAATATTTGCATTTTTCATGTCCTGTGATATATCTCCTTTTCTCCAGCATTGGACAAGGAGTTCGTAGAGGTGGATCTTGAGTGTTTCAAGGTTTTCCTTGAGTATTTCGACTGGGATGTTGTTACCAGAAGCTTTTCCACTTGACAGGTCGTGACATCATGAAGTTCCTACTCATTTTGTTCATTGTCAAGTCCAGTCAACATTAAGATTTTGTGACCAGCTGTTCTAGGAGTGGACTTGCTGGTCTGTCTTCAGAATAGAGACTTGAGTAATATTTGACCCATCGTTCCAGCTGTTTAGTTTTGTTACTGATAAGCTCACCGTTTGCGTCTATTAGGGATACATTTCTGAGACGTTTGGGCCTAGAGCAATCTTAATGTTGTTATTCATAGTTTGTGAATCGGTCAGCTCAGCAGGTTTCTGGATCATAGAGCACAGATTTGACCAGCACTCGTTCGTACATCTCCATGATTTGTACTTCATCTCTTGCTTGTTTGAACTTGTCTTTTGTGTTCTGGCACGCGTAACTCTTTAATTTTAGTAATTCCTTGTTCGTCTTCTATACAAGTGGCATGAGTTTCATCGAGTTTTCTTGAACCCAGTCTTTGTTGGAGTGTTTGTCTTCTCTACAAGTGGCATGAGTTTCATCGAGTTTTCTTGAACCCAGTCCTTGGAGTGTTTCTCGTTACTAGAATAAGAGATTGCACGGTCAAGGATGTGTGAATTTAGTCGGTTCTACGAATCATCTACATTGTCTAGGTCTTCTGCTTTCTCCATGCATTTCTACAAGTCATTATTGAGCAGAACTTGGTTGACGGGTAATTTTGTTTCAGCGATAATAATCTTGGGCCTGGGCGGTTCTTTAGATTTGTATATCGTTTTAATGGTTGCCTTCACTTTACTTATGACAAGTGCCTGGTCTGTGTCACAGTCTGTGCTATGGTATGCTCTGGTTGTTCTAACAATATTTAAGTGTTGTCTGCAAACTAGGACAAGGTTAAAGTTACAGTTAACATAGGAAGAGTCTACAGTAAAATGACATCATCATGTACCCTACCGGTTGGCGTAGGCGATCATGTCCCTCCACAATCTTCTATCCACAGTGCATCGTATCAGTTCTGTTGTTGACTGTTTTCCATGCCATGACACCAAGCTATCCAGTATTTTCTTTCTTTGTCGTCCGCGATCTCTCTTTCCTTTTATTTTGCCAGTTGTAACCGAGTATTCCAACTTTCCTCTTCTCATGATGTGCCCGAAAAATGTTGATTGCTTCTTTCTGATGTTTTTTAAGAGTTCCCTTTTTGTGTTGGCCTCTTTGAGAACTTCCTCATTGGTCTTTTTATCTGTCCAGGGAACTTTCAACATTCTTCTGAGAAATTCCATCTCTGTGGCCTCTAACCGTCTTTTCATTTGTTTGTCTACTGTCCATGATTCGCTTCCATAGGTCAGAATTGGTTCTATATAGCACTGATGAACTCTCTTTCTCATTTTTATTGACATAGATTTGTTGCATAAAATATTTTTCATTTTCTTAAATGCTATTTTGGCCTGAGCTATTCTGCTTTTTATTTCTGTGGTATCCCATCTGATGTAATTATTGTGCCCAAGTATTTGAAACGTTGCACTTGTTTTAGATTTGTCTCGTTTATTTTTATGCTGCATGATGGTGATGATTGTTTCTTCGATATAACCATTACTTCTGTTTTCTTACTATTCAGACTGAGACCTTTCTTGTTGCTTTCTTCTACTATTATGTCTATCATTTCTTGTAGTTCGTTCTCTGTCTCTGCTATTAAGAATGTGTCATCCGCATATCGCAAATTATTTATGTTGTGACCGTTGACTTCAATTCCTTTTTTGTCTACTGTTGATCTCATAATATATTCGCTGTAAAGTGAAAACAAGTCCGGTGACAGAACACAGCCTTGTCTGACTCCTTGTTTTATATATTGGAATTAAAAAGTAAAATGACAGATTTGAAAATATCAACTGAGTTTCATAAATTTGGTATTTTTGTGTATAGGATTTATGTTAACCTCTGACCGAACCGATAGTAACAACAGACACATTCTGTAGATTATTGTCGCTGGAAATAGTTGACAAGAGAGTGTAATAGGACAAGAGACAGACTGGCTAAGACAGGGAGATGTTCCGGGAGCTTTCAGGCTCAGAAAGCAAATATTTTCACTGTTTTTTCTCTTGGGCTTTCTTCAAGTTGGACACACGTTTTTGAAAATACAAGGTTTGTTTTTAAATATAAGAAAGAAATAATTCTACATTTGCATTTGTGAGAGTTTTTGAATTATTTAGTAATGTTGTAGTGTCTTATGAAGTAATTTCTAGATAAATACACAGCGGTGATGTGAACTTGCCTGCTGTAATCTCACAAGAGCCGCCTGCCCTGTAGTCATCTAGAACACAGACAGAATATGATTTTGTCACTTTCATTTTTTCATTCTCGGCTGTAAAGGTGTGGCTCACACACGGGGATTTGTTGTCAGCAACAATGACCCCGTCTAAGGCAATTCTGGTATAGCAGGGCATGGCTGACTCAGAGCAGCACAACGTGATGATGTTCTTAGCGTCAGCTGTTAGGTTGAGACCACAAGATCCATACGTCTCATTGGGAGCTTCACGACCATTAACAAACAGCGTTAGCTTTGCGGTATTGACATCTATTCAGAGATATGAAGCAGATAATATTGTCAGAGATATGAAGCAGATAATATTGTCAGAGATATGAAGCAGATAATATTGTCAGAGATATGAAGCAGATAATATTGTCAGAGATATGAAGCAGATAATATTGTCAGAGATATGAAGCAGATAATATTGTCAGAGATATGAAGCAGACAATATTGTCAGAGATATGAAGCAGACAATATTGTCAGAGATATGAAACAGAGATGTCTCTACTATCGCTGCTTACATCTGTCTACTCCGTGCATGAGATTCTCCTATTTATGCTGAATTGAGAAAGTACTTTACTCTTTCACTTTTTTTTCGTTTTCTAGCTTTGACCTCCGACGAAGTCCCTAGAAATTAGGAACTGCATTTTGCGTGTTAATCCGTTTTTCCCTGGCAACCGTGTGCACAGGGGTCCCTCGCCGCACAAGCAGTTAACTCCGCTTTCGGAGGTACTCATATTTTTCCGTCCATGAGTAATTGGCGTTTCAAGCCGGGCCTCGCTGATGAGACCAGAGGTGGTTGCCGCAGAGAGAAATCATAAATAAAAATCTAAACTAGTGCAGCCGGGATTTGAACCTACAACCTCTCTGTCTCGAGGCCGGCGTCTTGCCTCGATACCAACCAATCCCCATATTCTTTTACTTAACTTGTCCAAGTTTATGAGTTTTTGCGGATAATTTCTTTAACACTGTGGAGTATCCAACCACATGATCAACCCTCATTAGTCACCTCTTATGACATGTCTAGTAGTATACAGCGCCACTATTATTCACCTCTCTCTCTCTTTTCCAGCCGCTCACAGGAAATTGTGAGGTATATTTCGGAAATATCCATCTACGTTAAATAGCATGTCTTTAAATAAAGCCCAAACAAATGCGTGCACAAGGTGAAGGTACTGAACCACAAGGTGACAAACGCAGTACAATGCAATCAACTATTAAACGAACGAGAAGAAATAAAATCAAAGGTTATTCTTTTAATGTTTATGAATCAGCAGATGTAAATCCAAATTCGTATTCTCTTAACGCTGTGAAATAAATGATTTCCGATGACATTGGAGAATTGTTCCTACTTTATATTGACATTGAACCAGCTAAGAAAAGTGAAAACATACTGCGGCGATGTTTGACAAGTTGAGCGAATCAATTCAGAGAAAGAGATATGTTTACAACACTCGGAAAAAATGACAAATAATCAACAACAGAAAAAAAACAAAGAAGAATATATGGTCCTAAGCAGGATCGAACTCGTACACCTTAGCACAGCGCATTGCCACGAAAAACTAAACGCTATGGAACACTGCCAATTCTGCTAACTAAAGAAAGCCCTGACCACTGAAAAGGTCAATGGAAAGAGATCTAGAAACGAATGGTCCTAAGCGGGGTCATGATCTAATTCATGAGTTAGCTGAGTTGGCAGTGTTCCCTAGCGTTTGTTTTTTCGTGGCAATGCGCTGTGCCAAGGAGTACGGGTTCGATCCTGCTTAGGACCATATATTGTTATTTTTTTCTGCTGTTGTTTATTTGTCATTTTTTTCCGAGTGCTGTAAATATACCACTTCCTCTGAATTGATTTGCTGATTATCGCCTCAGAAGTTTCCCTCTATAATAATATTCATTTATTATTATTTGTCTCCTTGACAAGTTGATAATTGTAATTCGATTAATGACACATCTCTTTCGCAATGTCAAGTTCAAGGTCGGTATACCTCATATGCAACCATAAGTAACCATGTCTTTCTATAACCGGTTGTTTCTACAACATAAACACATTAATTCTTCTCTTAACATTCTATCTATCTAGAACAGTCTAGATTTGTTTCTAGATCTTTTTCCTTTGACCTTTTCAGTGGTCACAGGACTGCTCTTGCTAGTTCTTTCTGATTACGTGAACAAAAGGTAACAGTGTTTCCTCGTGGCATTGTTAACATCAGCAATGTTTTATTTTTGTACAACTCCAAAAATGGCACCCCATTTTTCATGTCCATTGTATGATGTTTTTATTCTTATTTTTCTGTGCAAACCATATTTCACTGTCTTCCAAGATTTCTTTCGTCTGCTTTTTGATCGTCCTGGAATCATTACTGTTTGTCATGAATAGCTGTAGGTAGTGCTCAAGTATTCTTCACTTATGAAGATATATTCCTATCTCAGGTCAAATCAGGAACTAAATTCTGTTACGCTTCCATTGTAAAAAAATGTAATATTTTCTCTCAATTTCAAGGCGGCTGTCTTTACGGGTGCTATTTCTTACAATGATCTCGTCACAGCCTTCCCCAGCAGATTACATGTTACTACACAGTCAACAGTTATCGCATGTTACTAAACTGTCAACAATAATCACATGTTACTACACTGTCAACAATAATCACATGTTACTAAACTGTCAACAATAATCACATGTTACTAAACTGTCAACAATAATTACATGTTACTACACTGTCAACAGTAATCACATCTTATTACACTATCAACAATAATAACATATTATTACACTGTCTACATCAACTAAGATGCCCACCGTAATCACATGTTACAACACTACATCCACCAGGTCACGTTACAATACTAAACACAACGATATAAACAAGAATGTCATTACAACACACTATTCCCACTATTGAGATCAACAATACCAGTATCCTACAACACACTATTCCCACTATTGAGATAAACAATACCAGTATCCTACAACACACTATTGCCACCATTGATATCTACAATACCATTATCCTACAACACACTATTGCCACCATTGAGATCTACAATACCATTATCCTATAACACACTTTTGCCACCATTGAGATCTACAATACCATTAACCTACAACACACTATTGCCACCATTGAGATCTACAATACCAGTATCCTACAACACACTATTGCCACCATTGAGATCTACAATACCAGTATCCTACAATACACTATTGCCACCATTGAGATCTACAATACCAGTATCCTACAACACACTATTGCCACCATTGAGATCTACAATACCATTATCCTACAACACACTATTGCCACCATTGAGATCTAAAATACCAGTATCCTACAACACACTATTGCCACCATTGAGATCTACAATACAATTATCCTACAACACACTATTGCCACCATTGAGATCTATAATACCATTATCCTACAACACACTATTCCCTCTACTGAGATCTACAATATCAGTATCCTTTAACACACTATTCTCTCTACTGAGATCTACAATACCATTATCCTACAACACACTATTGCCACTATTGAGATCTACAATACCATTATCCACAACACACTATTCCCTCTACTGAGATCTACAATACCATTATCCACAACACACTATTCCCTCTACTGAGATCTACAATACCATTATCCTACAACACACTATTCCCTCTACTGAGATCTACAATACCATTATCCACAACACACTATTCCCTCTACTGAGATCTACAATACCATTATCCACAACACACTATTCTCTCTACTGAGATCTACAATACCATTATCCTGCAACACACTATTGCCACCATTGAGATTTACAATACCATTATCCACAACACACTATTCCCTCTACTCAGATCTACAATACCAGTATCCTATAACACAATATTCCCTCTACTGAGATCTACAATACCAGTATCCTATAACAACCTATTCCCTCTACTGAGATCTACAATACCAGTATCCTATAAAACACTACTCCCTCTACTGAGATCTACAATACCATTATCCACAACACACTATTGCCACTATTGAAATCTACAATACCAGTATCCTACAACACACTATTGCCACTATTGAAATCTACAATACCAGTATCCTACAACACACTATTCCCACTACTGAGATCAACAATACCAGTATCCTACAACATACTATTGCCAGTATTGAGATCTACAATACTAGTATCCTACAACACACTATTGCCACTATTGAGATCTACAATACTAGTATCCTACAGCACACTATTGCCACTATTGAGATCTACAATACCAGTATCCTACAACACACTATTGCCACTATTGAGATCTACAATACCAGTATCCTACAACACACTATTGCCACTATTGAGATCTACAATACCAGTATCCTACAACACAATATTGCCACTATTGAGATCTACAATACCAGTATCCTACAGCACACTATTGCCACTATTGAGATCTACAATACCAGTATCCTACAGCACACTATTGCCACTATTGAGATCTACAATTCCAGTATCCTACAACACAATATTGCCACCAATGAAATCTACAATACCAGTATCCTACAACACACTGGTGCCACTATTGAGATCTACAATACCAGTATCCTACAACACACTATTGCCACTATTGAGATCTACAATACCAGTATCCTACAAAACACTATTCCCACTATTGAGATCTACAATACCAGTATCCTACAACACACTATTCCCACTATTGATGTAACAGGAAAACATGTGCCTTTTACGGAATGCCAGAGACTGTAAAGACCAGCCATCTCTGAGCTGAAAAAAAAATTTAAAAATCCGTATTCCTTTCTAATGTGAATCAAAATATAGGAACACCATTATTACTGTATTGTAAAGCTTATACGGCTGAATGGTCAGTGCGCTCACTACTGAATAGAAGCGGTCGGGGTCAATTATCAGAAGTATCAAAACATGATTCCGGACCAGGAAGGTTTCATGTTTCAACCAGCCCTTAACAATGAACGAAAGAGATTATTCTGTGAAATGAAAGCGGCTTCGGGTGATACAGCAGCCTTTATATCAAATTCAGAAAACAAAAGGAACAGGTGAAATGAGACGAGGTAAGGCTTGTTCATTCTGCGATCGAATCTGTCTTTCCAATATTGGCACATTCAGTTAAGAGAGAAGCTGTTCAGCAAAAAAAAAAAAAAAAAAATCCAGCATATGACACTTATATTTTATCAAGCTACTGTCTTAACATTAACAACACTGAAAAAGGATGGAAAACATAGTGGATCAGTGGGCCTGGCTTGTTCATTCTGTGGATGTGTGTGTTTGTCAAACATTGGTAGAATTAGCCACGAGAGAAGCTGTTCGATAACACCAAAACCTCAAAAGAATACACAGTAGCCTCAACTAGACCGCGGGA
>JAVIAB010000046.1:44944701-45164701 GCA_032433765.1 Megaustenia siamemsis
CTGTGTTTGCGAGTTATGTGTGTAATGTTGCTGTGTTAGCGAATTATGTGTGTAATGTTGCTGTTTTAGCGAGTTATGTGTGTACTGTTGCTGTGTTAGCGAGTTATGTGTAATGTTGCTGTGTTATCGAGTATTGTGTGTAATGTTGCAGTGTTAACTAGTTATGTGTGTAATGTTGCTGTGTTAGCGAGTGTATGTGTATAATGTTGTTGTGTTAGCGAGTTATGTGTGTAATGTTGCTTTGTTAGCGAATTATGTGTGTAATGTTGCTGTGTTAGCGAGTTATGTGTATAATGTTGCTGTGTTAGCCAGTTTTGTGTGTAATGTTGCTGTGTTAGCGAGTTATTGTGTGTAATGTTGCTGTGTTAGCCAGTTATGTGTGTAATGTTGCTGTGTTAGAGAGTTATGTGTGTAATGTTGCTTTGATAGCGAGTTACCTGTTATTCCCCCCCCCCTCCTCTCAACTTGAGCACTTTTAATGCCTGATATTCCATGCCTGATATTCCATGCCTGATATTCCATGCCTGATATTCCATGCCTGATATTCCATGCCTAATATTCCATGCCTGATATTCCATGCCTGATATTCCATGCCTGATATTCCTTGCCTGATATTCCATGCCCCCTTCCACCTACTTGATTATCCATGCTAATTATCCTTCTACGTGTCTCCGGGTTTGTAAATCAACTCTTTCTTTGTTATTCTTGTTTAAATTGTAACCAAAATCAATTAATTTGTTTTGCAATATTTTACAGCCATTTATGATCTGTCCACTGAAATTAAAGTTTATCACATCCAACTTGTTACATAAAATGTGTAACTTTGTTTCCCCAAAATATCCGTGAAACGTAACTTATTACAATTTTACGAAGTAATTACGTACATTTAAAGGGATTTATTATAATTTTATAAAATTTGTGCTTACGAAATGATCCCAGTTTTTTCCAACTAAAAATACTTCCAATATTAATGATTTATGCCATCCCGTCTCTAAAAATGGTGGAAAATTTGGTCCCAGAGTTCCAGTGATACCAAATCTATCTATGTTCTCTCTGTATCCATGTTGACAATGTTTAGAGTGTGGTTGAATAATTGTTGATATTTTTAAATCAAAGCCAATTCCTAAAAAAGATAAAATAAAAAAAGATGTTATTTATAAGATTTAGTTTGTTAATAACAGAATGTACTGCAATCAAGTAAAAGTTAGTTTGTTAGTAACATAATGTACTGATATGCAAGTAAAAGTTAGTTTGTTAATGACATAATGTATTGCAATCAAGTAAAAGTTAGTTTGTTAATGACATAACGTATTCTTCTTTTCTTCTACCTTTTTATCTCCTTGTGGAGTATAGGTCTTCAACAAACACTTTCCAAGTCGTTCTGTTTTTTGCCATTCTTTTAAGATCATTCCATGTCTTCTCCATCATCTTTATCTCTGCTTCTATCTGTCTTATCCAAGAACTCCTTGGTCTTCCTCTTTGTCTTTTCCCCTGGGGATTCCAAAAAAGGGCCTGTTGTGTAATACTCTCAGTTGGCTTCCGTAGTGTGTGTCCTATCCAGCGTCATCGTCTTCGCTGTATCTCTTTATCCACTGGTGTTTGACTGGTACATTTCCATAATTCTATGTTAGTGATTTTGTCCTGCCATTTCCATCCTTTTATTCTGCGTAAGCATCCATTAATGAAAGTCTGTATCTTCGTGATTGTCAATTTTGTTGTTCTCCATGTTTCACAGCCATATAATAGGACCGCCTTAACATTTGAGGTGAAAATTTTTATTTTTGTATTTAACCTAATTTCTTTGGATTTCCTTGTTTCCCAGTGCAATGAAAGCTCCTCTTGCTTTTGATATCCTTATTTTGGTATCATTTTCTGTTCCTCCCTCTTTATCTATATTTCTTATATATGTAAGATTGTACATCTAATAGAGGTATTTCTCCTAGTTCTATTTGGTTATTGCCAACTGTAGGGAGCCGCGATAGCTCAGTGGTTAGTGAACTGGACTACAAAGGACAAGGGGTAGGATCCGATCCCAACAGACGGCTCCGGGTTCACCCAACCTTAAATGGGTACCTGATTTTTTCTGGGAAAGTAAATCAGCACGGGCGTAATACCGACCACATTTCCCAAATGTGCTGAAGGTCTGTAAAATATAGGGTCACTAACACCACATTTCTCTAAACGCCACTTGGCGTGACGGGGGTACTTTACCTTACTATTGCCAACTGTATTAATTCTCATAATGTTGGTCTTATCTCCATTAATCCTCAGTCCTTGCTGTTGTGATCTCTCATCAAGTATGTTCATTTTATCCTGCATCTGTTGATGGCTGTGTGATAGGAGAGCTATGTCATCAGCAAAGTCTAAATCATCAAGTTGTTTGGTCAGTGACCAATGGATCCCATTTCTGTTGTTTTGAGTTATTTTCATAACCCAATCTATGGCCAGTAGAAAGAGAAATGGAGACAGAAGGCATCCCTGCCTTACTCCTGTTCTTATTTCAAATGCTTCTGTAAGCTGTCCTTCATGCACCACACTACATTTCGTTCCTTCATACATTGTTTTTATCAGGTTAATAAACTTTATGGGGATTCCGTAATGACTCAGCAACTTCCAAAGCATTCTTCTGTCTAAACTATCAAATGCCTTTTCGTAATCCATGAATCCAATATAAAGTTGGGATTTTAGTTCTAAACTTTGTTCAACTATTATACGTAGAGTAGTTATTTGATCAGCACATGATCTGTTCTTCCTAAAACCTGCTTGTTCATCTCTCAAATGTTTCTCTATGGCTTCTTGTAGTCTCTCCAGAATGATTCTGCTTAATATTTTCCCTGGCACTGATAGTAGCATAATTCCCCTATAATTAGTGCACTCCTGTAAACTTCCTTTCTTTGGTAGTTTGATCATATAACCTTCTCTCCAGTCTTTAGGTATTTCTTCCCTCTCCAAAATTTTATCCAATAGATCATGTAACATCTTGGTAGAGGTGCTAATATCTGCTTTGATGGATTCCGAAGGAATTTCATCTGGTCCTGTGGCTTTTCTATTTTTTAATAGTTTGATGGCTTTCATCATTTCTTCGATGCTTGGTTTTCCACAGTTAACGTGTAACATAATGTATTGCAATCAAGTAAAAGTTAGTTTGTTAATAACATAATGTATTGCAATCAAGTAAAAGTAACTGAGTTCTAGAGATTCATTACATTAATGCATTATCTTACAGGGTATGTCAACTTCATATATTTGCACAATATAAGTATTTGTATATATACAAGGTATGAAGTGAGTCATTGAGCGCTGTATGAGGGGAGCCAATGAGCGCTGTATAAGGGAAGCCAATGAGTACTGTATGAGGGGAGCCAATGAGTACTATATGAGGGGAGCCAATGAGTACTGTATAAGGGAAGCCAATGAGTAATGTATGAGGTGAGCCAATGAGTACTGTATGAGGGGAGCCAATGAGTACTGTATGAGGGGCGCCAATGAGTACTGTATGAGGGGAGCCAATGAGTACTGTATGAAGGTAGCCAATGAGTACTGTATGAGGGGAGCCAATGAGTACTGTATGAGGGGAGCCAATGAGTACTGTATGAGGGAAGCCAATGGGTACTCTATGAGGGGAGCCAATGAGCGCTGTATGAGGGGAGCCAATGAGTACTGTAAAAAGGAAGCCAATGAGTACTGTATGAGGGTAGCCAATGAGTACTGTTTGAGGGGAGCCAATGAACGCTGCATGAGGAGAGCCAATGAACGCTGTATGAGAGGAGCCAATGAGTACTGTATAAAGGAAGCCAATGAGCGCTGCATGAGGGAAGCTAATTAGCATTGTATGAGGGGAACCAATGTGCGCTGTATGAGGGGAGCCAATGAGTACTGTATGAGGGGAACCAATATGCGCTGTATGAGGGGAGCCAATGAGTACTGTATGAGAGGAACCAATGTGCGCTGTATGAGGGGAGCCAATAAGTACTGTATGAGGGGAACCAATGTGCGCTGTATTAGGGGAGCCAATGAGTGCTGTATGAGAGGAGCCAATGAGTACTGTATGAGGGGAGCCAATGTGCGCTGCATGAGGGGAACCAATGAGCGCTGTATGAGCGGAGCCAATGAACATTGTATGAGGGGAGCCAATGAGTGCTTTATGAGGGGAGCCAATGAGTGCTGTATGAGAGGGGCCAATGAGCACTGTATGAGCGGAGCCAATGTGCGCTGCATGAGGGGAGCCAATGTATGCTGTATGAGGGGAACCAATGAGCGCTGTATGAGGAGAGCCAATGAGCGTATGTGTATAATGTTGCTGTGTTAACTAGTTATGTGTGTAGTGTTGCTGTTTTAGCGAGTTATGCGTGTACTGTTGCTGTGTTAGCGAGTTATGTGTACTGTTGCTGTGTTTGCGAGTTATGTTTGTAATGTTGCTGTGTTAGCGAGTTATGTGTACTGTTGCTGTGTTTGCGAGTTTTGTGTGTAATGTTGCTGTTTTAGCGAGTATTGTGTGTAATTTTGCTGTGTTAACTAGTTATGTGTGTAATGTTGCTGTCTTAGCGAGTTATGTGTGCAATGTTGTTGCGTTAGTCAGTTATGTGTAATGTTGCTGTGTTTGCGAGTTATGTGTAATATTGCTGTGTTAGCGATTTATGTGTGTAATGTTACTGTGTTAGCTGTATACTGTATAAGGGAAGCCAATGAGTAATGTATGAGGTGAGCCAATGAGTACTGTATGAGGGGAGCCAATGAGTACTGTATGAGGGGCGCCAATGAGTACAGTATGAGGGGAGCCAATGAGTACTGTATGAAGGTAGCCAATGAGTACTGTATGAGGGGAGCCAATGAGTACTGTATGAGGGGAGCCAATGAGTACTGTATGAGGGAAGCCAATGGGTACTCTATGAGGGGAGCCAATGAGCGCTGTATGAGGGGAGCCAATGAGTACTGTAAAAAGGAAGCCAATGAGTACTGTATAAAGGAAGCCAATGAGCGCTGCATGAGGGAAGCTAATTAGCATTGTATGAGGGGAACCAATGTGCGCTGTATGAGGGGAGCCAATGAGTACTGTATGAGGGGAACCAATATGCGCTGTATGAGGGGAGCCAATGAGTACTGTATGAGGGGAACCAATATGCGCTGTATGAGGGGAGCCAATGAGTACTGTATGAGAGGAACCAATGTGCGCTGTATGAGGGGAGCCAATGAGTACTGTATGAGGGGAACCAATGTGCGCTGTATGAGGGGAGCCAATGAGTGCTGTATGAGAGGAGCCAATGAGTACTGTATGAGGGGAGCCAATGTGCGCTGCATGAGGGGAACCAATGAGCGCTGTATGAGCGGAGCCAATGAACATTGTATGAGGGGAGCCAATGAGTGCTTTATGAGGGGAGCCAATGAGTGCTGTATGAGAGGGGCCAATGAGTACTGTATGAGCGGAGCCAATGTGCGCTGCATGAGGGGAGCCAATGTATGCTGTATGAGGGGAACCAATGAGCGCTGTATGATGAGAGCCAATGAGCGCTGTATGAGGGGAGCCAATGAGCACTGTATGAGGGGAGCCAATCAGCACTGTATGAGGGGAGCCAATCAGCACTGTATGAGGGGAGCCAATGAGCGCTGTGTGAGGGTAGCCAATGAGCACTGTATGAGGTTAGCCAATGAGCGCTGTATGAGGGGAGCCAATGAACGCTGTATGAGGGGAGCCAATGAGCGCTGTATCAGGGAAGCCAATGAGCGCTGCATAAGGGCAGTCAATGTGCGCTGTATTAGGGGAGCCAATGAGCGCTGTATCAGGTGAGCCAATGAGCACTCTATGAGGGGAGCCAATGAACGCGGTATGAGGGGAGCCAATGAGCGCTGTATGAGGGGAGCCCATGAGCACTGTATCAGGTGAGCCAATGAGCACTCTATGAGGGGAGCCAATGAACGCGGTATGAGGGGAGCCAATGAGCGCTGTATGAGGGTAGCCAATGAGCGCTGTATTAGGGGAGCTAATGAGTACTGTATGGGGGAGCCATGACCACTGCATGGGAGGAGCCAAAGAGTACTGTATTATGGGTGCCAATAAGTACTGTATGAGGAGAACCAATAGACACTATTTGATAGGAGCCAATGAACATTATGGTAGGGGTCAACGTGTACTGTATGAGGGGGATCCAATAAGCACCGTAAGAGGAGAGCCAATGGGCACTATTTTTGAGGGGAGACAACGAGCACTGTAAGAGGGAAAGCAACGTGTACTGTATGAAGGGATCCGATGAGCACTGAATGAAGTGAGTCAATGAACACTGTACTGTATGAAGGGATCCGATGAGCACTGAATGAAGTGAGTCAATGAACACTGTACTGTATGAGGGGATCCGATGAGCACTGAATGAAGTGAGTCAATGAACACTGTACTGTATGAAGGGAGCCAATGAGTACTGAATGAGGTGAGTCAATGAACACTGTACTGTATGAAGGGATCCGATGAGCACTGAATGAAGTGAGTCAATGAACACTGTACTGTATGAGGGGAGCCAATGAGTACTGAATGAGGTGAGTCAATGAACACTGTACTGTATGAGGGGAGCCAATGAGCACTGAATGAGGTGAGTCAATGAACACTGTATAAGGGGAGCCAGTGAGAACTGTATGGGATGAGCCAACGAGCACTGTCAATAACACTCAATTTTCTCGCTATGCCGAAAGTACAAAGATGATACAACAAAGAGAACGGGAACAAGGGAAATGTAAGAAAGAAAATATTTCAAAAACCAGAACAAAAACAGGTCTCCACAACTTACCTTTAGAGAAAAATAAAAGTAGAAAACAAAAATGAAGAGAATGCATTTCACATCCAGAAGCAGATGCCAGGCAGATTTCCTAGAACTGTAATGTGAAAAGAAACAGTTGTGGTTGTGAGTTAGCAACATGTTTGTTGTGTGTAGTGAGTAGCACATTAAAATGGGGATATAATTAATGGACTACTGGGAAAGATACCATTTGCCAGGTTTTCTTGTGAAGATAAGCTTCAAATTAATTGTGTAACAAGTTAGGGAGTCAACAATCCCTTCCAGTTTTTTTAAAAGTGAACATAAATAAAAGAACAGGACATATACAAGATGTTTTAACAACAGTAACTATAAAAATACTCGTGGCCAACTGGGTCGACCAAATCTTAAAAAGTTGTAATGTTGGGCATGTTTGTTTTTGGTTTTTTTTTCTACTGATACAGGCCGTTGTAATAAGACAAGTTTTAACAGTTTAAATTAATTGGTAACAGTTTGTGAAAAGAACATGCAGATATCCCTGTTTAGTATCTCCCACCTTGACATGCTGTTCGTCTGCCCATGGTTGCATATTCTGGAGCATCTTCCCTGCCGCTTTTTCCTCCAGCATCACAGAGGACATTCAAAATGAAAACCCTGTCCATTGTACTTCTTTAGCCAACTTCGGTCAAACTGGCAAGTCTGTCAACACGCTCATTTTTTTAATTTCACCCGTTTGTTCTGGCACATAAATAAAGCAAACTTTTGTTAGATTAGACTTCCCCAGTGACTCTAACCACTGCCGTCGAGTAAGGCCAGATGTGATCTTTTAGAGCATACTCATTAAGTCACAACACACACGTTTATAAGTTTGTAACTAGTCATGACAATGCTTCAGTGGAAGATGTAACTTCCATTGTCAAACTACTTGTTGTTAGTGCGAAAGCACTACTGTTTTCCTCCAGAGTTCTACCTCAAATATGAAATGTGAACGAGCTCTGTACGTGCCTATTAACCGACCCATCTGCATCACTCTCATAAAAGTTCTCGAAAATCAAGGACTCCACTTCTGTCTCAACAACCATGAGATCATGTTCTCTACATTCTCTGTCCAGTGTGATGACGACATGAAATAACGTACGCCACTCTGACGTCACTCGCACCCATTCTTCCTGTGATTCTATGTTCTCGATTGAACACACCTGCTGAACAAAATCCATAGCCTGCCACATCCATGATTTCCCTCTTTGTAACCCGCTGCCGTTTGTACCCATACATTCACAGTACAGCAGATGGGTCGGTTGGTCTGCACTGATTCGAAGGTAGGCATGTTCTCGGTAAAGTCTTATTCTGGCTGTCATGTGAGAAAATTCAAGGAAGTAACGCAATATGCTACACTCGGTATCATTTGTGCGCCCAAGGATGGTACGCATTGCCTCATTTTGTATCCTTTCCAATCGTTCTATTGATGATTGTAGAGAGTCAGGATCGCCAGTGCATGCCCAGTCACAAATAGAATCAGCCCCTGGTGTAAGAGAACAAGATGACGCTGCTCAATTTGTGCAGCTGTTATGACCCTCGTTACAAATAGTCCATTTCATGCTTTCAATATCACCTGGTCTACAGGCTTAAGTTAAGTGAAGGCCACGATCAAATCACACTCCTAGGTATCTCATTACATGAGTTCTCTCCATAATCTCTGAACACAGAATCACATTTGCCGTTGACTTGTTGACTATGCAATTATTTTTTTTTTAAAAACTAAATCAGAATTTTCCTTCGTTGTTAATTCTTCAATTTGTTTGCATATTGCTTTGTCATCTCTTTTTTATTGTGTTTCAATCTCTTTGCATCTCTGTTTTACCCATGCTTTTTTGCACCAATGCATTTTATTACAATTTCTTTATTCAATCTCTTATACTCATCTTTATTTTCTTTATTTCTTCTTCTTGTATCCATTAACTGTAAAATGTCATCTATCATATATTTATTTATTGAAATTGTCCTCACTGATGGTATGAACTCTTTTGATGTTTGCTGCACTGATTCTTTTAGCTTTCCCCTCTGTTCATCAATGGAGCCGCGATAGCTCAGTGGTTAGTGAACTTGGACTACAAAGGACAAGATGTAGGGTTCGATACCAACCGACGGCTTTCGGGTTCACCCAGCCTTAAATGGGTACCGAATTTTTTCTGGGAACGTGAAGCGACACGGGCGTAATACCGACCACATTACCCCAAAAATCATGTGCTGAAGGTCTGTAAAATGTATGGTCACTAACACCATACTCCCTTTGCGCCACTTGGCGTGGCGGAGGCTTTTTATTTCTTTTTACTGTTCAACAATGTTTTGTATCTTCTGTATTGACTTGTACTGGTTTTGAATTGTAATGTTATATTTGTCTTGTAAGCTCTTGTCAGATTTGAGTTGGTAAATATAAATGTAACTTGATGTTAACTGAGGCTCGTTTTGCTATCTTTAATTTACTCTAAGCTTTCCCACAACTGGTACATGATCACTATTGCATTCTTCCCCTGGTCTAGTTTTCACACACACCAGACTGTTTCTAAATCTGTTGCTTATCATTATGTTGTCGATTTGATTACGCGCGTTGTCTTCTGGGCTTTTCCATGGCCACAAACGTCTTAGATGTTGTTTAAGCCAGGTGTTTCCTATCATCATGTTGTGTTCTCTTGCCCAATCAGTAAGTTTGTCACCTCTTTCATTTCTCTCTTATTAGCCATAATAACCAACCACTTCTTCAACTCTTTCCTTTCCTACTTTTACGGCGAGGTCCCTTAGAACTATTGTGTTTTCATGTAGTTTTCATTCACGAAGTGCCATATTAAGCTAGTGGTAACATTTATCAACTGTTTCCTCTGGACTGTCTGCTGTTGGTGCATAAACTTGTATGAGATTTATATTTATTGGCTTCTCATTCAATTTCACTAAATAGACTCAGATATTGCCCAAAAGACTTTCAATATTTCTGCTAGTTTCTACATCCAAGATGATACCTACTCTTTGGTGTTCAGTACATCCAGAATAGATGATTTTATGTTCACCAGAGTATATCGCCCCTGATCCAGTGTATCTCATTTCACACAATCTCATTAAATGTAAATCCATTTTTTTTTCACTTTCTGTTTCATAGTTGATGTTTGATGTGAAGCTTAACTAGTCATTTTAAGTGCCAAGACTGGCCAAGGTTAACATCTAACAAAAACAACATATAAAGACCTTGATAATAAGGTGACAAATTCGGCAAGAAAAGATACAAGAACATATCTAGATAATCTGGCCGTTGTAGCAGAATTAGCCTCCAAGACATGATATAGCAAGGTATGATATAATAGACAGAAACAATTAACAGGCTCCCTTATATCAAATGGCGGATCTGTTCTGAGTAAAGTTGGGACCTTATTAACTTCCAGTGATTACAAAAAAGCCCTATGGCTGAACATTTCAAAGAAATTATTAACCGCTCGCTTCTCAGTCATCTGATGCAGTTTGAAACAGATGCACCAACTCCACATCTAGATATCAGTATAAAAGAAATCACTATAACAGAGACTGATTTAGCAGTGAAACACATGGCTAATAATAAAGCTTCTGGCGAAGATGAAAAAAAACCGCAACTGAAAGCATTTAATACCAAAAACTTATTCCGCTAAAAAAAAAAGGTTGTTTAATAAAATATGGGGTTATGGAAAAGTTGCCAGAAAACAGAAGAAAAGAATCATGATAAGATCCCCGTAAAAAGACAATATTAAAGATTGCTATAACTTGAGAGGAATAACTCTTTGCTCACTTACCTCCAACGTTTTGTGTAGAATCATGCCCAACAAAATAAAAGATGCAATAGATAGTATTATGCACGAAGAACAAGCAGGATTCAGGAAGGTCACAGGTGTCTTGGCCAAATATTCCCTGTAAGGATTATACTAGAAGAACATACAGAAAAGCAACAACCATTAATCTGTAACTTCATTTATTTTTTTTAAAGCATTAAACAGCACACGTAGACTGTCCTTGTGGAGTATTCTGAAACACGGAACCAACAATTGCCAACATCACACAAGACATATAGAACGGCTATACGTGCGCAGCTCGCACAAAGGAGGGAATGAGTGTTTGGTTTCAGATTGAAACAGTAGAGAAGCGGGGATGTTTAGTATAACCTTTGCTACTTGTATTTACTATTGGTTAAATCATGAATAAATGCTGCATATGCAATCATGATATTGAATAGCACAGCGAAAACTACTTGGGAGATACTCACTTTGCAGGTACCATAGTGCTCATAAGTGACAATATCAATCAATAAGATGTCCAAAAAATCGCAGATACTCTATGATACATAGCGAGAAGAACTGGACTTGAAAACAAGAGGGATAAAACAAAAATAATGAAAAAATAAAAAACACACCATGGAGCAATATCAAGCTAAATAGTCAGGCACTGGAAAAAGTAGACCACTATGTACATCTTGATAGTAATATAAATCAAGAAGGCGAGACAAAGAAAACGATCAGAAACAGGATAGCAAAGCAGCAGCAATTTTTTTTAAACTGGACAAAATATGGGGAATCAAAAATGCTAAGCAAGAAAACTAAAGTTAGAATATTCAACTCAAACATATTATCAACCCTTACTTTACACATGGGAAAAGCTGGAAAATAACGAAAGAGGTTGGGAAAAAAAACTAAATGTTTTCTAACAAAATGCCTAAAAATAATATTATGTTCACAATGGCACAAATTGAAGACTAATATTGAAATAATAGACATGGCAATGCAACTAAAGATATCATTTACAATTAGGAAGTAAAGATGGACAACTGTCGGACATGTGTTGATAAGAGACAAAAAGAGAATTACAAAACAGGCTCTTGTACAGGGAAACATCAGGATACAGAAAAAGAAGACCTACAAAGACACTAACAAGAACACATAATAAAAGCAGAGACTCATTTGATAGGATCGACCATCTTACCTAGAATAGAGATGGGTGTCGAAATATACAGCGAGCCCTAAGCGACGTTGGAGGGATCCAGATCGCGATCAAGAATGATATGATTTGCGACAGAAATACAATTTGAGTTTTGTATGCATCCGTTGACATGTTATTTCAACTAGAAGACTTGTTTCTCGACAAATGATATAAAAGCACGAAAGTATTTGGAGCTATTGGGTTATTTGAGGGTAATCATTTCTCTCCGAACATTTTCATAGGTGCTCAGATCTCCACATCACCATGCCCCACCTTGTTCAGCGACTGACGACTCTAGTTCTGTGTTGGCTGATAAGTCGTCTTATGCGCCCACTAAGCCTCACGCTTCTGGCTTTGCCCATTTTAACTCTCATCTCTTTCATCCGAAGGAGTGACGTGGACTCATAGTTGTCAAAGCCCTGTGTCCTTTCCGAATCTCGTAGGCAATTAATAATGTCCACCTGACCTATCGGTTGACCGTCTTCCACAACAGCATAGCTAGCTACTCTATCCACTCTTTCATTTCCCTGGACTCGTTCATGCCCAGTGACGCAAAGATAACAGTGTACCGTTGACGTCTGTAATAACTTGACTGACTATCTACTTAGGGAACCTGCCTCTACTTTTCTTATCATGCTCATTGAATCCTTTAGTATACAGACGTGTGTGTAGTCTTGTGACTAGATTAATGACCTGGGCACTGTCAACACCTCCATCGTCATGCTAATCGTGGTCATAACGTACTCACCGCTCACTTCTTTGGCTGTTCTGCTGCAGGGCGTGCTGTAAATGCCCATGCATTCATTTGGTGTCGTATGTCGGATCCGTCTGTATAGGAGACTGCATCTTCCTCGCCGGTGTTGTCCCAGATTATAGGGTTACTTGCTCCACAGGAAGTGTCCCTCGTACATCCCAAGATAATGCGCATCGCTCCATTTTGTACTTTCTTCCGTTTGTCGATCTGCATTGTACTGACAGTGAGAATTGCCAGGGCATATTCAACTAGTCCGAGGTCAAATCCCTGGAACAGAAATATAAATAGTCTCTGCTCAATATTGGCAGCTGCCATGACCATCACGGCGGCCAGTCCTTTGCAGGCTTTTGTTATCATATGGTCTACATGTTCCCTAAAACAAAGACTGCGATTAAACTTAACTCCTAGGCCTGTCTTCAACCTAGATGGTTACATCGTCTGCCCTCATTCGCACCGCCAGTGTTTCCGTATTAACGATATGATTGTTAAGGGAGAACCATGCAAGTGAAGCGTTATAAGGATTAATAAAGGCACCTGATACTCAACACCAGGAAGAGATGCGATCGTGTTTGTTTTGTTGTGTGAAGGCGATTCCCCGTCTGTCTCTTGCCTGTCGATATATAAGAAAGTCCTCAGCTAAAGTCATTGCCCTTCCCCTCCCATCCAGCTGTTGTTCCGTGTTTGTTGTTGTGTACACGGTAAATAGGACTGGTGACAGCGGTGAACCTTGCGGTAACACCAGACACACTGATGTTGGCTCGGAGCCAACACCAGACACATTGATGTTGGCTCGGAGCCAACACCAGACACACTGATGTTGGCTCGGAGCCAACACCAGACACATTGATGTTGGCTCGGAGCCAACACCAGACACATTGATGTTGGCTCGGAGCCAACACCAGACACACTGATGTTGGCTCGGAGCCAACACCAGACACATTGATGTTGGCTTGGAGCCAACACCAGACACACTGATGTTGGCTCGGAGCCAACACCAGACACATTGATGTTGGCTCGGAGCCAACACCAGACACACTGGTGTTGGCTCGGATGACCAAGTCCCACATATGAGTATCACCTTTCTCTGAAACAGTACTGCAGCAATCCATCTAATGAGGAAGGGATGCACCGCCAGTTTGAGTGACAAATGCTTGATGTATTCATATGGTATTCTGTTGGATGCATCTTCCAGATCTATCACAGCTGCACATGTCTTCTCTCGTCTGTGGAGTCCTTCCATGACGACATATGAGAAGATATTTGAAGCATTGAACCATGTCTCTTTGATATATCTATAGCCTTCAAGCGTGGCTGGGAATACGCGGATCCGTTCAAGGTCATAAGTGAGTACACGGACGATCATTTTCTCCAGTAGCTTTTCCTCAGTTTTCTGCATCCTGATAATTTTGTAGGTACAGATCTGAGAGTGGTCTTTCTTTGGCTTCGGTAGAGGTTCTAAATAGCTGTGTAATTAATCATCCTAGATCTAGTCTCTCAGAATGCTGGCCTTAAACTATTGAGTCAGTTCTTCCAAATCGTCGTCAGATATCTCGCCCATGTCATTATACCGAACACCATCTAGACCAGGAGCAACGTTGCGTCACCTTTAAAGTGTTGTGAGGATGGCATCAGGTGTGATCGTAAGTTCTTCTCCCAGCACAACTTCCTCACAAAATCATTCTTACAGCTTCATATCTTATGTCAGTCTGCTCAATTAGCGCGCGAGCAGGACATTCCCGCTGCTATCATCAGATGTGTGCCCTGTCTGGCCTGTGGAAGTCTGGTATGCCTCTGCACTGTGTCAAACCATTCATACTCTGATAAAGGCGCCAGAATTTGGCGATGGATTTACGGAGCACAAAGTCTCGCAGAAATTACCCCACCTTGCATCATTAACCATCTAAGCATTTAGTTTAAAGTGCATCATCTTCTGATCAATCTCTTCTTTCAGACTCTTCAATATCTCAGACTATATGCTTTTATTCTTCTGGCTTTCTTGTCTCTTGTCCCGCCATGCTTCTTCGACCTACTCGTTCCACCACGGCCGATGTGTCTCTCCTGCCTTATGCCGTGGGTGTTCTGTTTGCTATGTCCTATTTTGCTAATGACGTCATTGTGTGTGCTCTCATAATGGAAGGTGTTTAGCTTGTTTTCCTGGCATCTATGTCTGCCCTTCTCAGTTAGGATGACAAAAATGGGAACGGATCACTCTCATGGAGTATCAGTACATTCCACCTGCATACAGGTGAAAATGTGGAAGACACTAGTGCCAGGTTTATTATACTCTGTCAGAGTCCCCAGTTCAAAAAAGCCATTCTGGTTTCCGTTCCTTTATTCAACACACACTAAATCAGCCGACATAAGTGCGTTCTCTATGTCTTCTCCCTACTTGTTGGTTATGACGTTACCCCACTGGTTGCCCTTCCATTATTCAAACACACTAAATCAGCCGACATAAGTGCGTTCTCTATGTCTTCTCCCTACTTGTTGGTTATGACGTTACCCCACTGGTTGCCCTTCCATTATTCAAACACATTAAATCAGCCGGCACCAGTGCGTTCTCTATGTCTTCTCCCTACTTGTTGGTTATGAAGTTACCCCGCTGGTTGCCTCTAGTATTAATTTTAAAGTCTCCACAGAGAATGACATTCTCTTCCTCGAGAGCTAAGAAATTAATTCTGTCATCGTTGTGTGTCCACCTTTCCAATTACAGACCTACACATTTACAACAATGAAAGGGACTTATCTTTTAATTATAAAAGAGAATATATGTGCACATTAAATAAAATCATTATTGTTTACCTTCGTAATTGTAATTGTGTCTGTTCAATCAAAATCAAAATGGCAATGCAGAATTTGTAAATAACGTTGGTGACGTAAAAGACAATAACCGTGACGTAATGTGGGTAACTAGGAGACTGCACAAATTCAGAGGCCGGTGGGAACAGAGATTATACCTTCAAGGAAGGGGAAAAAACAATACGGGCCTGAATATATTGTCTGTCACCAGTTTGAATGAGTTCTCTGCCCCCAGTATGTATACGTTGTCCTTTTCTAGTTTGAATGAGTTCTCTGCCCCTAGTCTGTATACGTTGTCCTTCTCTAGTTTGAGTGAGTTCTCTGCCCCTAGTCTGTATACGTTGTCCTTTTCTAGTTTGAGTGAGTTCTCTGCCCCTAGTCTGTATACGTTGTCCTTCTCTAGTTTGAATGAGTTCTCTGCCCTTAGTCTGTATACGTTGTCCTTTTCTAGTTTGAGTGAGTTCTCTGCCCCTAGTCTGTATACGTTGTCCTTCTCTAGTTTGAATGAGTTCTCTGCCCCTAGTCTGTATACGTTGTCCTTTTCTAGTTTGAGTGAGTTCTCTGCCCCCAGTTTGTATACGTTGTCCTTTTCTAGTTTGAGTGAGTTCTCTGCCCCTAGTCTGTATACGATGTCCATGTTTCTGCACCATACAGAAATGTTGAGAAGATATAACATTTTGCTTGTCTTACTTCTAGCCCCGGTGTTATTTGTTTTGATATTTTTCTACTCCAAATGAATTGTCTTAATATTAGTTTTGACTGGCGTCAACACAGTCGAGACATTCCAATATCCGCTACGCCGCCCGTTCCAGTAACCATCTGTGTATTCATCTATTGATTGTTCCTGTCTTGCATTGATTGAACGTTCTTTGGTTCTTTGGTTATGGAAGGCCCCGGTATCACTGCAAACGAATTAAAATCCATAATTGCTCAACCGCCAGTGCCAGTGGAATCATCCGAATTACTAACTTATATCCAAAACAAAGAAAGGTAGCTGTAGTCCCCATCATAGCAGTCTCAGCACACGCCAAAAGACATAAGGCGAAACCGAACAGAAAGTGAATACAGCCAACTGTTCCCTGTCATACGATACCATCATTCATCGTGAACAATTGAAATATCGAAACATGATCAAAACGGATGAGACACACAGCTCACGGTGTGCACATAGCACCTAACTCAGTAGCTCCTGCAACAAGCCGGACTTGGAATATGAGAAAACTACAACAAGGAACACTTTCATACATAGCCTTCAATGGTTCCTGCCTCCTATCCACCATATTGTCCGGAGGTTCACGTGCTCCTGAAAATGATGATCGTCATATTTTTTTTTAAATGTATAGCACTTGTATGTTAGGACAGCGTTTTTTACTCCAATTCTGAACATATAAAATACAGTTAGACGTCAGATTATCCCCGTCGCACATCAAACAACAGACCGTAAGATTTATGGCAGGTCTAGGGATTTACGACGAGCCATTATGATGACGTAGCACACACTCTAACTAACTGAAGTCAAGGCAAATTCATCGCAGTCTTTCTTCGACAGTTTTCCCCGAACATGAGCAGTGAATTACCAGAGGCTCCGCCCATGCCAAACAAAAGATTCACCTATGGATGTGACAACTTCACTCTCAGAAGATTGTTCAAAAGTAGTCAAAGCCTGTACTGCTGTTTCCACTGTCACAGGGTGTTGTTTTCTGCAGTCTCTGTTCAGTTGATGCATACTGAGAAGGACTTACACCACCCCTGTGGGTGCTCATATCCATTCCTCACTAGGTTCACTGACCCCAAGTGAGCAATTCTGTTGAGCAATGTCCGCGGCCTGACCCGTCCAAGATTTTCCTCGCTTTAACCTGCCCCCTTTCTGTCTCATGGCCTCGCTGTACTGTGGATGTTGTGGGTCACGCTCGAAGGTTTGTGCGCTCGTGATCTATTGAAAGGGAAATGTTCACGTCATAATTGGTGTTGAGGTCACTGTCACTATTAATGCCGAGGTCACAGTCATCATTAGTGCCGAGCTCACTGTTGACATTAGTGCCGATGTCACTGTCATCATTAGTGCCGAGTTCACTGTTGACATTAGTGCCGATGTCACTGTCATCATTAGTGCCGAGGTCACTGTCATCATTAGTGCTGAGGCCACAGTCGTCCGTCATTAGTGCCCAGGTCACAGTCGTAATTAGTGCCGAGGTCACTGTCATCATTAGTGCTGAGGTCAGTGTCATCATTTGTGTCGAGGTCACTGTCATCATTAGTGACGAGGTCGATGTCACCATTAGTGCCGAGGTCACCGTCATTATTGTGCCGAGGTCACTGTCATCCTTAGTGCCGAGGTCACTGTCATCACTAGTGCCGAGGTCACTACCATCATTACTGCCGAGGTCACTGTCATCATTAGTGCCGAGGTCACTGCCATCATTGTGCCGAGGTCACTGTCATCATTAGTACCGAGGTTATTGTCATAATTGTGCCGAGGTCACTGTCATAATTAGTGCCGAGGTCACTGCCATCATTGTGCCGAGGTCACTGTCATCATTAGTGACGAGGTCACTGCCATCATTGTGCCGAGGTCACTGCCATCATTGTGCCTAGGTCACTACCATCATTATGCCTAGGTCACTGTCATCATTAGTGCCGAGGTCACTGCCATCATTGTGCCGAGGTCACTGCCATCATTGTGCCGAGGTCACTGCCATCAGTGTGCCTAGGTCACTGCCATCATTGTGCCGAGGTCAGTGTCATCATTAGTGCCGAGGTCACTGCCATCATTGTGCCGAGGTCACTGCCATCATTGTGCCGAGGTCACTGCCATCATTGTATTAGGATCTCTCCATCTTCTGTCTTATCTGCCAAAGTCTGATGCTTGGTAACGTTGGGATCAAGAGACTAGAATTAATCCCAGTGTGCCGTCTTTGGCTCAAAAGGGACAATAGATAGATACTAGTATTTGACTTCCCTATAGAGCCTCCAAACAGCTTAGTATTGATCTAAGTCTCTTTTTTTTTTTTTTTTTGCTATCATTGTAGCTTGGTGTCATGGCATGGAAAACAGTCAACAACAGAACTGATACGATGCACTGTAGATAGAAGAGTGTGGAGGGACATAATCGCTTACGCCAACCGGCAGGGTACATGATGATGATCATTGATCCCATAAATAGCTAAATATGTGGTAATACCTCAATATATGTTTAGCTGTCTGTGTGTCCTGTCTACAGACACATTTGGCCATAGGTGGTGAGATTATCCTTAGTAGTAAGTAAAGTAAAGAGCTCCATAATGCCGCATGGTGTATAGGATATCTTGATAACTATCAAATACTTTGATTTAGGCTAAAAAGAGGCAAATCATGGGTGGGTCGAGCAGAAGATGTCATCAAACAGGTCTGTGGTCTTACCAATATCAGCGTTGGTGAGGAGTGGATACCGGTGCCTACGTCATTCAAGGGGACTTTCTCGTGTATTGTCACACTCAACAGGAAAAGTAGGGAACAGAATCCGGTCGTGGTTAATGCCGAGGTCAACGGTCTCATCTGCGATAACACCGATGAGAAAGATGCAGTCATCTATACAGACGGATCTGTAATACGACACTAAAGCAGTGCATTGGCATTTACAGCACGCTCGGCAGGCAGAATAGTCAAGGAAGGCAGTGGTGCATACGTCATGACCACGAGTAACATGACAATGGAGGTGATGGCAGTGACCAAGGCATTCAAATGGTTAGAGTCACAAGACTACACCCACGCATGTATACTGAGTGATTCAATGAGCATGGTAACAAAAGTGGAGGCGGGCTTTGTACGCAAGCAATGGGTAGAATCGTTGCAGAAATCCAAAATACGTAAGGTCACCTTTGTCTTTGTCCCTGGACATGCGGGAGTACAAGGAAATGAGAGAGCGGACAGGTGCGCTGTCGTTGAGGACGGGCAACCAATGGATCGGGGGGGGGGACATCATCAATGTCCACCGAGATGTGGGAAGAGCACAAGACTTCAACAAACACAGATCCACGTCACTTCTTCGGATGATGGAAATGGGAGTTAAGATGGGCACAGCCAGAAATGAGAAACTTAGTGGCCGTGTAAGAAGACGTATCAACCAACATAGAACTGGAGTCGTCAGTCGCTGGACACTGAGGGAATTGCTGAGGAGGGGATCTGAGCACCCATGGATATGTTCGGAGTGTAATGATGATGACCCGCAAATAACTCAATTGTGTATAGGAAATGTCTTAATGCCCATATCTTTTAAACAAACTTTCGGCACATTGTCTTTAGGGTATTACGCCAGCGCCACTTGACTTACAGAGGAAAAAAATCTGGTACCCATTTAAGGCTGGGAGAGCCTGGAAGTCGATCAGGATAGAACTCGACTTCTGCTCCTTAGTAGGTCCATT
The DNA here is from genome assembly GCA_032433765.1 of Megaustenia siamemsis. NCBI lineage: Eukaryota > Metazoa > Mollusca > Gastropoda > Stylommatophora > Ariophantidae > Megaustenia > Megaustenia siamemsis. Next base: position 44,964,384 of record JAVIAB010000046.1, read on the forward strand.
TCTCTAACCATTGATCTTGACAGTGGAGACCATCCTTAGTCTGTAGATATGACTAATTTAATAAAAAATACTTTGAGACTTATTCTCTGACTGGTTATACAAAATACAAGCTTTAATGTGGGACTTCCGGTTAGTGTGGCAGGCCAAGATGGCCACCTAGTTAAATCAGTTTCAGGACTGGTAGCATTGGTGCTGTAGTGTATGAATGTTTGTTTGTGGAAACAGCGATAGTTTGGTTGCATTCACTGGACCATGAAGTCAACAAGGTTTTGGCTCCAGTACATGGAGATTCGTATGCCAGGCGATAACTGTTGACTAAAGTGGAACCGTACCAGGCCCTAGTTTTCTCCTGTGATAGGATGTCATCTGTTTTTTATTGCAAATTCGCCACCAACTGAACTGCTGTCAAACCGAATATTTCACTAAAATGTGATGCTGACTGACATTGTGTATTGGGACAGCATTTTTAGGGCACCCTCACTGACCATAAAGTCTAATCTGATTCACCGCTGATGCATGGAGATAGTACTGTTGGAGATGACATTTACAGAAACCTAGCAGTGTTCACCATGAGTTGCGCACATTTTTTTAAAAATGCAACATGTTCAATAGAACACCACGGACGATCAGGCTGAACACTTTGTTGTTGGAACAAGGCAATAGCATATGTGGGAATGTCCTACTTGCAGCAATGCTAATCCAGTCTAATGTCAAAGCCAGTCTTATAATGTGTGTTTCTTTGTTGCACTAAAGTATGAAGACTTCACATTTTAAGTTTGGTTTTTTTACTCTACTGGACAGATGGTTTCATGTAAAGTAAAGGTAAAGTATGAGACTTGAATCTGCATCTTAGCACACGAGTTTTAGCTATGTGCTCAGCCGCCTATCCAGAAGTGTTCGGAGACTTCTGGATAGTGTCGCTTCAAGCATCAAAACTCATGATGCAAAGAGGCATTCCAAACCTTCCCAGTACTACTCTGGTACCCATTTTTGCCAGCAGCTGGGTCGACTACGGGTGGGGATGGGGGGTCCCAACCATGAGCACAACTCACTGCTTCCAGCGGGAATCAAACACGGGTTGTCCGAACATTGGTAGCCCAGTCGGGTGGTTTACCTAACTAGGCTACCAAGGTCCCCGATGCTTTAATGTCTTTCAAATTAGGAGAAATGTACATAATACAAGACACATTCTAGAGAATGACAATTCTAGTTTATTGTTTTCTCACAGAATAGACAGCTCCAATGCAGAGCTAGACAACTAAATTGTATTTGAATTGCACAAAATTGAATCAAAGTAAATAATAAAAAAAAACAACAGTAAAATTACTTTATGTTAAAACTGCTACATATAAATGTTTCATTGAGATAAATGTATTTGCAAATACTAGTTACTTTATCTTATGATTACATGGCAACACAATTGTACATAATGTGTTAACAACTAAATTATTGTCATATATGATGGACATTCATCACGTTTCAAAATGATTTAATTCATTCTTATTTGTGACTGATTACATTTTATTTTTCTTTTCTGTTGAACGTGACTCTAATTTTATGTTCTGTTGTGTTCTTGTCTCTTACTGCACTGAACAAACATGAAGTTCTACCAAAAATTTGCTTCACACGAGGTGATTTGTGTGACAGCTTAAATGTTTAAAATGCATTTCATGTGAGTTTTCATTTTCATTCCTTTTATAATTTTAACTCTGAATTTCAAGTATCGTCGAGATTTTAAAAACAAAAATAATCAGTATTTCAATCCTGGAAGGTAAAAACTCAGTGTAATCTAAAAATACAAATATGTGATTCATTTTTTAATATTAAAATAACACCTTTCTTTACCAATGTCATAAGTTCTCCGTTTATTCAGTTAAAAATGACATCCTTACTTTCTGTTAATATTCACAAGTCTTTCTTTTATAATTTAAAATTGTGCATCTAGATTATCACTACCAAAACTTCGCATGATAGAAAGAAAATTTAGAAAAAGAGAAAGAGTATCTGGGTCTATGCGCTATGGGCCGACTACGGCTCAAAAGATTAATAGACAGATAGTTGGTGTCCCCAATAACAGCTTATGTCTATCATATTCTATTCTATCAATGGAACCAGTTTCATTGCAGTCAGGAATTCCCCATATCCGTTCCCAGACTTGTCACATCATTTCTCAATGATTGGTAAATGCATTGGTAAATCCTGTGGACATGGTCAAAATGGACTAACACAGCGATTTTTGATAGTACAGTATTAACCCTTCAAATGTTAATTATCCAATGTTTGTAGATTATATTATTTGACTTTTAAAATGTTATTCAAATCATTAATTTGTGTAAATGACCACCAAGGCATGAGACCCTTTCTTTTGTTTTGTTTTTGTAAATTGCAATGCTTTCAAATATAAAAAGAGGCAATGAAAATATGTAAAGCTATCCCACAGCATTACAGCCATTGGAGTGTGGAATGCAGAACTTCCACTTCTCTTAGAACATTTTGTGCACTGCTGTTGTTGACATAATGTGAAGAGTTGACTTGGACAGGAACCATTTGACTCATAGAGTGTGGAGAGTCATACTGGCCTTCTTGACGTTCTTATCTTTTACTTGACAGGTTGGAATACATCTAAATGCAGCCAACGACTGGACAACTAGACTGAATTGTCCTGCCTGGAAGCGCTGCAATACTAGGTCTTCTATATCAGTGAGAGCCACCACTACATTCAGGGAACAAGGTGACCCTAGCTTCTGTTAGCCAGCAGGTTTTGATGCAGGCTGTTACCAAGGGAGACTGTGAGGTCTAGGCTAGGTTTTGGTCAGCTGATGAGCTGCTCCACTTGCTATATTGCGACAGCAGGTTGCTGACACTTGAGCTCCCCCGGTTGAGCACAGACAAGTATTCTCTTACTGGATGTCTTTCCTTCCCCGACTAAAGGCCAGGCATATATTTTATCTTCCCAGATGGGTCAAAAGGATGTGTTTCAAACCCTGGTGTTCTACACCAAACAGCTAGTTCCAAACTCCCTTCACTTCTGTCCCTCTTTAACGAAAATACAAATAATAAATAAATAATTGATAAATCTAAAGTAGTTTTAATTGCTAGTTTTGGGTTTCCTCTTTTTCTTTGCGCTCACCCGATGACTAAAGAAATAGTTATACCTCTTTGTCCTTAAAAGGACTAATATGGGCATAAATGCATGCTATTGCCATTTGTAATAAAACTTATATTTGCATCTTTCGGCCTGACATATCCATCTTCAACATGGAGTTTTTGAGTACTGGGTGCCTTCCCTCTGTATTTTTATATTCACCCCATACCCTCAAAATGTTTGTTGTGTTTATGCATGATTTCTGAGTGCCAACACATAACTTGTGGCTAGTCATTACTTTATGAATAATTATACCAACAAAATAAAAAGAATAAAAATGAAGAAATCGATTGAACAAGATAATATTCTGACATTCACATAGATTTAAAAACAGAAAAAAAACAGTTTTAAATACTCATAGGCAGGTAAACAATGAAGTATATACACCACTATCATCATCATGTGTCATGAGGAGGTGCTGACAAACATGTGCATCTACAACTATATCTTTTTATTTCAAATTTTCCGTGTTTGAACTGTCTTTTGTCTTGCCACCCATTCTGTCCCTGGTCACAAACTTTTCCTGCTGTTTCAAGCACTCCTGACATTAATATTCTTTTTCTGTTAATTACTCAATCTTTGTAACCTTCTTTCCACTTGAAAGACTATCTACAATTACCTTTGTCCACTTTAATTGTTTTTCTATTTTCATTGCTCTCTAATTTCATCTTCTTGTTTTATTTCTTCATTTCAACTCCTAGCTGTGGGAGATATTTGGTTAATCTCTAGAAAATCACACCTCTGTCAATGAAGAGAATCTTTCACATAGTTTATCCATTGTACATGAATCACATCTATAAAACAACACTGGTTCCACAAAGCTAGACAGGACTTTCTTTTCATTTCAAAAGCTTGACACAGATTTGTATGCATATTTATACAAGAACAGTATATAATGGGAAATATAACACAACAAATTTAGTATTAATTAATGCCTGCATTTATTCAAATCCTAGTCTCAGATTTATCCTTAAGATGTACACGGCGTAAAATGTTGATAAAACTCACCCTAAAGGTCTAGTGTTCTCAGATGCATAAAATAACTTAGCGGTGGAGACAAAAGTCAGGTTGCCTGAATGCATAATTTAATGACGTTTTACTGTCATCATTTACAACCTGTGGGATCCAAGATTTGTAGAGAATTTAGGAAATGTGTTCTCACTCAGAGAATGAGTAAAAGTAGGTCACACACATGAATGAGGTGGTGAGTGAAAGTAGGTCATCTGCAAGAATGTGGTGATGGGTGAAAGTAGGTCACATGCAAGAATGTGGTAAGTGAAAGCAGGTCATATGCAAGAATGTGGTGTTGAGTGAAAATAGGTCACATGAAAGAACATGATAACAAGTGTAAGTACGTCATAAACAAGAATGTGGTCGCAAGTTAAAGTAGGTCACATGCAAGAACACGCCAATGCCAGCAACAAAGGGTGTATATAAGAAAGGTAAAAAAAAAAATAATAATAATTCCACCGTGCGAGTTATCATAAATGTTACTCCACTGTAGCTTTGATTTTTTAATATAAATGTCAAATCAGCCCTACAATATGGATCAGAAACATGGACAAAATAAATCAGGAATACAAGGAAACTGTAGATGTATGTTGGGAGCAGAGCCAACCATAAATAAACCGACGGAAGGCAACAGAAAACCACCGTCGTATTTTCTTTGTATAATCATGAATCGCCACAGCTAATTTCCAATGTTAGGAAGAAACAATCATCATTTTTTGGCCATGTAATGAGAAGAGAACAACTGGAATATATTTAACAACTGGAAAAATTGAGGGACAAAGAGATAGAGGGAAGTAAAGAGAAAAAATAACAGACAGCTTAAGAGAATGGCTTGGCAGAAGGTCAACAGAAATGATAAATAGCTGCCGAGATCGAAAGTTGTGGAGAGATATGATCACCTACGCCACTAGGCCCGGTACTTGATGATGATGATGATGATGTTAACACCTGAATGTATAGGATACCCTAAATTAGATGGCCAGACACAAATAGAAACAATCAACTGTGGCAAAGAACAAATCAATCCACAGTGGAAAATGATAAAGATGTTTCGGATAGACAAGATACACACTTTTAAAGCCAACTACAAGCATTACTAGGGAGCCGCGATAGCTCATTGGTTAGTGAACTGGACTACAAAGGACAAGAGGTAGAGTTCGATCCCAACCGACAGCTTCCGGGTTCACCCAGCTTTTAATGGGTACCGGATTTTTTTCTGGGAAAGCGGCACGGGCGTAATACCGACCACATTACCCCCAAAAATCATGTGCCGAAGATCTGTAAAATTTATGGTCACTAACACCATATTCCCTATACGCCACTTGGCGTGACGGGGTACTTTACTTTTTTTACTTTTACAAGCATTACTAGACACGAGCTCATCTGGAACCCATAGGGAAACTGGAAATGGAGAAGACCTATAACTTTCATGGAGACAAAAACCTTGAGACAGAAATCATAAAGATGAATGAGAAGAAAACGAAAAAAACAAAGGACAGAAAAGACTGGAGAGCTTAAATTGATGGTCTATGTTTCGATAAAGAGTAAAAAAATGGCAAGAATGGAATAGAAAAATACTCAAGAATAAAAAAGGACAAGAATGGAATAGCCTCGAGAGTTAATAAAGGACAAGAATGGAATAGAAAAAATTAGAGAGTAAAAAAGGACAAGAATGAAATAGGAAAAACTAGAAAGTAAAAAGGTCAATAATGGAATAGAAAAAATTAGAGAGTAAAACAGGACAAGAATAGAATAGAAAAAACTTAAGGGTAAAAAAAGGCAAGAATGGAAAAGCCTTGAGAGTAAAAAAGGATAAGAATGGAAAAGCCTCGAGAGTAAAAATGGGCAAGAATGGAAAAGCCTCAAGAGTAAAAATGGATAAGAATGGAAAAGCCTGGAGAGTAAAAAAGGATAAGAATGGAAAAACCTTGAGAGTAAAAAAGGATAAGAATGGAAAAGCCTCAAGAGTAAAAATGGGCAAGAATGGGAAAGCCTGGAGAGTAAAAAAGGATAAGAATGGAAAAACCTTGAGAGTAAAAAAGGATAAGAATGGAAAAGCCTCGAGAGTAAAAATGGGCAAGAATGGAAAAGCCTGGAGAGTAAAAAAGGCAAGAATGGAAAAGTCTCAAGAGTAAAAAAGGGCAGTAATGGAATATAATAGACTCGAGAGTAAATAAAGGCAAGAATGGAATAGAACAAACTCCATCAAGAAGGGATGAAGAAGAAGAAAGCAGACTCAATGTAACAGAAATTGCAATCATATTTCAATATATAGTTTAAACAACTTTTGTAAATGTATTTGTTTGAAGACATAACATATTTAGATGACACATTTTATATGATAAATTCTCTATTGATCTTAACGGTACTGTTGTGGATATCCAGGATATGGGTATCCGGCCTGTGGAGGTTGTTGAGGGTAGGGTTGGTGACCAGGGTATGGCTGTCCCTGTTGTGGGTAGGGTGGCTGCTGTCCTGGCATTTGGTATGGTGGTTGTGGCCCTTGCTGTGGGTAACTCATAGGAGGCATTTGTTGGTAGCCCATGTACGGATTGTGAGGATTGTATCCTGCTGGCAACTGTGGGGTTGGAAAACCCTGGCCTGGATATGCTGGATACGGAGCTTGCCAGCTTGCACCAGGATAACCACCAGGCTGGCCTGTAAAGAAAAAAGAGAAAGTTTTAGCTTGCAATTAATGCCTTCATCTCTGCCTTCTAAAAATAATAAAGAAAACAGCTAGAGATCATACCCAACAAGAGAATATATAACGAAGCAACAAATTAAAAGGTTATGTTATGATCATCATCACTGTACACCAGACAAATCCATAGGTGCTTCGATTTTCCACTAAAAATATCAAGAATATCTGAGAAGAACCCTGACCCACGAGCATGAACTCCATAGCAATGCCTTGGACCCATCAGTGAGGGCAGATTATTTGCTGACAATGTTGTCGTGGCAGTGGCCATTTTTTTCTATTTTTAACTGCCAAGGGTTCTTTAACACGCATAAGTGCATGCAGGACCTTCTGTTTTTTCCTGCTATCCGAGAATGGTAGATATTGGATCTCACTACCCAGAGACCTGAGGAGGGTAAAGCCATAAAGAAATCACAGATTCAATTTTCTTTATTTTTGAAAAAATATTTCCAATGGCAGAACTGAAGAAGCCAGAGCAATCTGACATAAGTACAAATACATGGCTATCTAGACTATGTGAATTGGGAGTGATGTCCCATGTTGTCAGAACAGAGCAATCTGACATAAGTACAAATACATGGCTATCTAGACTATGTGAATTGGGAGTGATGTCCCATGTTGTCAGAACAGAGTAATCTGACATAAGTACAAATACATGGCTATCTAGACTATGTGAACTGGGAGTGATGTCCCATGTTGTCAGAACAGAGTAATCTGACATAAGTACAAATACATGGCTATCTAGACTATGTGAACTGGGAGTGATGTCCCATGTTGTCAGAACAGAGTAATCTGACATAAGTACAAATACATGGCTATCTAGACTATGTGAACTGGGAGTGATGTCCCATGTTGTCAGAACAGAGCAAACTTGCTTTAGTACAAGTACATGGCTATCTAGACTATGTGAACTGGGAACGATGTCCCATGTTGTCAGAACAGAGCAATCTGACATAAGTACAAATACATCGGGCGTAATACCGACCACATTACCCCAAAAAATCATGTGCCAAAGGTCTGTAAAATTTATGGTCACTAACACCATATTCCCTATACGCCACTTGGCATGACGGGGGTACTTTACTTTTTTTTTTTTTTTTTTTTACAAACTTCAAAATACAGAAAGTACAAGGTATTTTGACTTACCATATGGATTCTGTGGTTGGCCAGGCTGTGTTGGGTTTGGATTGTAAGGAAGAGAAGCATTGGGAGTAGCACCTGTTGTTTGACAGAGCCAATAAAAGAAACATGACCCCAGAAGTTATTTTAAAAAATACAACTAAAATAAAATGTAAAAGCACAACACACTTTTTCTTTAAAACAGGGATACTTAAAATTCAGGATTAAGTAAATTATTGCAGACAGAATACATTTGATAATCATCATCATCAAGTACCGGACCTGCTGGCATAGGTGATCATGTCTCTCCACAACTTTCGATCACGACAGTTATTTATCATTTCTATTGTTGACCTTCTGCCAAGCCATTCTCTTAAGCTGCCTGGTATCTTTTCTCTTTGCTTCCCTCTATCTTTTCGTCCCTCAATTTTCCCCAGTTGTTACAATATATTCCAGCTGTTCTCTTCTAATTACATAGCCAAAAAATGATGATTGTTTCTTCCTAATATTGGAAATTAGCTCTCTTTTTGCTTTGACCTCTTTCAGAACGTTTTCATTACTCTTTTTAGCTGTCCATGGTATTCTCAACATTCTTCTGTAAAACCACATTTCTACAGACTCCAGTGATTTTCTTGTCCTATGTCCTTCTGTCCATGATTCACATCCATATGTTAAGACTGGCTCTACATAACATTTAAGAACTCTTTTTCTTACATTTGATAATACATCATTTTAATTTCCATATTTCTAAATGTTTGTTTTAAAGAAAAGACAATAAATAGTATGAGCATTGGATTGGTAGTCTAGAAGTAAGATGTTGGCCTCTGGACAGGAAGTCTCAGATTTGAATCCCAATTTTTAAATTTGAATCCATGGTTTCTTTGTAGCTTTACCTTATCCTCCCCTGGTCTTTGGGTTATAAGATCAGATTAGCTTGCTCAGATAATGGCCCAAAAAAAAAAACAGGAAGCCCCACTTGCTCTCAAATATGTTAAAGAACCCTAGGCAGTTCATATGTGCTATATAGAGCCAATTCTGACCTATGGAAGTAAATCATGGGCAAAAACACAAACACAAACACATTTTTTTTTTATGATTAGAAGAATGGGATTTTTCAGAAGAATGTTGAGAGTTCCCTCAACAGCCAGGACCAGTGAGGAAATTCTCAATGAGGCCAGCACAAAAAGAGAGCTCCTTGAAAACATGAGAAAGGAAAGTTGTAATACATGGTTACACTGCCAAAATACAGGGAAAGAGACATCATAGATGAAAAAAGAGAGTTGATACTACATAGCTTGGTAGAAAATTAGGGAAAAAAACTTCGGAGGTAGAAAATGAGGGAAAAATAGAAACTTTCCAGGGATAGAAATTGAGAGAAAAAAACAAACCTTCTAGGGGTAGAAAATGAGGGGAAAGTGAACAAACCTACCAGGGGTTAGAAATGAGGGGAAAGTGAACAAACCTACCAGGGGTTAGAAATGAGGGGAAAGTGAACAAACCTTCCAGGGGTTAGAAATGAGGGGAAAGAGAATAAAACTTCCAGGGGTTAGAAATGAGAGGAAAGAGAATAAAACTTCCAGGGGTAGAAAATGAGGGGAAAGAAAACAAACCAACGAGGGGTAGAAAATGAGGGGAAAGAAAACAAACCAACCAGGGGTAGAAAATGAGGGGAAAGAAAACAAACCAACCAGGGGTAGAAAATGAGGGGAAAGAAAACAAACCAACCAGGGGTAGAAAATGAGGGGAAAGAAAACAAACCAACCAGGGGTAAAAAATAAGAGGAAAGAAAACAAACCAACCAGGGGTAAAAAATAAGAGGAAAGAAAACAAACCATCCAGGGGTAGAAAATAAGAGGAAAGAAAACAAACCAACCAGAGGTAGAAAATGAGGAGAAAGAAAACAAACCAACCAGGGGTAGAAAATAAGAGGAAAGAAAACAAACCATCCAAGGGTAGAAAATGAGGGGAAAGAAAACAAACCAACCAGGGGTAGAAAATAAGAGGAAAGAAAACAAACCATCCAGGGGTAGAAAATGAGGGGAAAGAAAACAAACCAACCAAGGGTAGAAAATGAGAGGAAAGAAAACAAACCATCCAGGGGTAGAAAATGAGGGGAAAGAAAACAAACCAACCAAGGGTAGAAAATAAGAGGAAAGAAAACAAACCATCCAGGGGTAGAAAATGAGGGGAAAGAAAACAAACCATCCAGGGGTAGAAAATGAGGGGAAAGAAAACAAACCAACCAAGGGTAGAAAATGAGAGGAAAGAAAACCAACCAACCGGGGTAGAAAATTAAAGGAAAGAAAACAAACCAACCAGGGGTAGAAAATGAGAGGAAAGAAAACAAACCAACCAGGGGTAGAAAATAAGGAAAAGAAAAACAAAACCTTCCAGGTGTATAAAATAAGGGAAAGAAAAACAAAACCTTCCAGCGGTAGAAAATGACAGAAAAAAACTTAAGGGGACACAAAATTGAGATAAATAAAATCAAACCATCAAGGGGTAGAAAATTATAAGAAAAAAACCAAACCTTCCAAAAATAAAGATAGTCGCAAAAAATATAATGTTACAGATGAGTTAATTATTAAACTTCACTGTACTAGGCCACAGCATAAGAAGGTGAAGAGGCCAGTGCTTTTTATCACTTACTCAGTGAATCAGGTTCTCATTATTTTTTTTTTTTTTTTACAGTTGGGCCACAGGAATTAACAACAATAATTGTAAAATCCTTTATTTTTCATTGTTGTATAATTATTTTTCCCAAAAAATTCCAATATTGAACAATGTGTTTTAAACAAACTTTTAAATGACTGAATAGACCCAACAAACATTCATTCCTACGTTAAAGTTATTGCTCTGGTTCATGGATATATTTATTTTTTTATGTTAAGTGTTGCTAAATAAAAAAATGTTTACAATTTTTTTTTAAGTGGTGGGTTGTGTGTGTGTGTGTGTGTGAACCCTGTACTATGATTCCGTAAAAATTACTGCCTCAAAATACAAATTCTTGAAATTTTACAGTTCACTGTGGAAAATCCCTTCCCCACCCCCCACCTTCCTAGTTGGATTTTTGTTTTTTATTGGTGCGTCGTAAAATGTAAGAATGTATCATAGAAAGGATGCTTTTTTTTTTTATCAATTTCACCAATTTTCAAGAAATTTGTTCCTCTCCTCCCCCCCCCCCCCCCCCCCCCACCCCCTCCCTCATGACAAGGGAAATCTCTTTGGCCGTCAGCAAGCCATCAAACAAACCTTTGTAACATGGGATAGAGCCAGCATATGGCACTTTGAGGGGACCGAACATACAGCAGGATTGACTAACTTACAGCGGCCATATGAATAGACAATGTAACACCTCCGGTAGTGATGGCACAATGCATTTGAATATCAGGCCATAAATCTAATGTAACCCAAGAAGATCATGACAGCATCCGACCCATGTGTCTGCTTGGATACATATTTGTGTATCAAAAGTTCAAAGAAAATACTATTTTTGGAACCCAAATATAACATTTAAGTGGTAGTAATTATTACGATGGCACCGTGAAGATAATGCCCACAGATATGTATCGTAATCTATGGTTAAAAGGAATATGTTCAAAAACTTTTATTTAAGCTGTATTGCCAGAATGGACTACCTCATGCAGCAGTAGTAACAACAAGAAAACAACAAAACCACTACACAACGAATGTCAAGCTTCAAAAACCAACTAAAAGCTAGTGGGTGCAAATCTGGCGTTGATTATAACACCAAACATTACAATATATACACAAGGTTTACAATAAAATGAGACCTGTGATAGGTCAACAGCTTAAAATTCAGGCCTAGTGGCTATGATTAAACCCATTAACAGTACATTCATGTTGTGCAACAGTTTTTTCCTTAATTTTAAGTACTCTTCAACAAGTTTTAGAAAGGAACATAATTTATACACAAGTTTGAACTTGATGACATCATGCAATTCAAAATTTCAAGTTAGATAACTCTATTCAAACCAGGAAATTAATTTTAGAGTAAAAGTTACATATATAATCAAACTAACAGAATACATTCCTTTCAGATGTGGTTTTAATGACAAATGTTGAGAATACTATGAACAGCTAAGAAGAGTAATGAAAACATTCTGAAAGAGGCCAAAGCAACAAGAGAGTTAATAACCAACATTAGGTAGAAACAATCATCTTTTTTGGCCATGTAATGAGAAGGAAACAGCTGGAATTTATTGTAACAACTGGGAAAATTGAGGGACGAAAAGATAGAGAAGTGTAAAGAGAAAAGATACCAAACAGCTTAAGAGAATCGCTTGGCAGAAGGTCAACACCAGAAATGATAAATAACTGTTGAGATCGAAAGTTGTGGAGAAACATGATCACCTAAGCCAGCAGACACGGTACTTGAGGATGATGATAATTAAATTAACAAAACAGAATCCTTTCAGGCAATTTATGGCTCTCTGTTAGCCGCCCAAATCTGAATGGATGGTAGATAATCATAGTGCCATTAATCCTTGTTTATTATCAGTTCATGCATGTAATCCTGTGTATATTTTTCTTTGTATCACTGTCTCTGTTCACTGATGAAGACTTTATAGTTGAAACATTTTGTTAATTGTCCTGTTCAATCATCATAAAGCTGTAATATACATTCTCTCTTCACTTCCTCTTATACCCTCTCGAGCGTCAAGGGAGATACAAAGTTTTAGTTCTTGCCCTTCTGACAGCCTCAAGCATTGTTACCTGATGTTTAGCATTTCTTGGATTTTGTCAGTCCATATTATTCTGGGTTTCCCATGGGCTCTTCTTCCATCTCCTTTTTTAACATATGCTTAATATGGTACAGAATCTCAGAATTCTTTCAAGGTAAGCAGACCATTTCAACTGCTGTCTCTATGTGTAGTCTCCCCAAGCATATTTCTCTAAGGTGACTAGCTCTCTGGTATGTTTATTTGTGAGCAACCATGTTTGGAATTGGAGTCATCAATGATGGCCTAACATCATCAAGTGCTATGACGATCATCATTTTCGGGAGGACGTGAACTCCCCAGGTATATGGTTGATAGGCGGCAGGAACCATTGAAGGCTATGTCTGAAAAGTGTTCCTTCTTGCAGTTTCCTCATATTCCAAGACCGGCTTGTTGCAGGAGCTACTGAGTTAAGTGCTCTGTGCACACCGTGAGCTGTGGTTCATCCATTTTGATCCTGCTTCGATATTCCGCTTGTTTACGATGAATGATGATATCATATGACAGGGAACAGTTGGCTGTGTTCACTTTCTGCGCGGTTTCGCCTTATGTCTTTTGGCGTGTGCTGAGACTGCTACGATGGGGACTACAGTTACCTTTCTTTGTTTGGGAGATGAGTTAGTAATTTGGATGATTCCACTGGCACGGGCGGTTGAGCAATTATGGATTTTAATCCGTTTGCTGTGAGACCGAGGCCTTCCATAACCAATAATAACCATGTTTGGTATTTAAAACACAAAGTAGGAATGAACATGCTCTGTATAAGGTGTTTCTGTGATGATAGGTACTGACCTGTGTTGAAGCATAGGGACTTTGTCCCAATTCCCAATATTTGGTTTGCCTTGTTTCATCGAATGTCTATTTTTTACCCTTTTAGCCATCTTAGGTAATGTAGTTCTTTGAAGCCTGTCACTTATTTGATAATGTAGAGTAACATACATGTGAAATTACTGTGGATCCCAGGCTGTTCTAATGAGTTCATGTACACGGATCAGAGTTCTCCTCTCACTTTCTTGAGATTCTCAAGGGGGATCTCGGGGCACCTATGAATTCATCTGGTGTACGGTGAACATGATCCTAACAACAATTTAAGTAATTACTTTTCCCTTAAAATATTCCAGCTTTACAGCAGCTCTGCACAATTATATGATTACATGTGATGACTCCAAGCAGGATACTGCCAATACTGGTGTCTATACATTGACTTTGGTTTAATAACTCTCTGTTAACTTTAGTCAAGATAGGCAGGTTTTGTGTTCAGGCTGGGCTTTGACTAAATATGATCACACTAAATCTTCTAGTTTAGGTTATGTTAGCTGTGTCCTCTTTCAACATTTTTGTTCTCATTGTTCTACAATATGTTGTCAGCTTCTCCCAATCCCTTTCACTAATGGAGAATTCTTTCAGGAAAGCCCTGTATACATCCTTTATATCTCAGCACTGGTCTGCCCTTTGGTCTCTTTCCATTCCTAAGTTTTCCATACATTAAATGTTTCGGAATACAAATGTTGTCAATTCTTTTGATATGACACAACCACCTTAGTTTCTAACTCCTAAGTGTTGCCATGATGGATGAAAGTTTAGTTAGCTGCAAACCGCAACTGTTGATTACTTTGTCCTGCCATTTGATGTTTACTATCTTACAAAGGAAAATTACATGAAAGCTGTTTAACCTATTCTCTTGCCCTGCTTGGGTACTCCAAATTTTGAATCTACACAGAAATGTTCTAATCACACAGCTGTGATAAATTTTAATCTGTGTCCTGAGAGAATTGTGTTTAGCCCATGTTTAAGTTTACCAAATGTTGAAGCTGCTTTTTTAATTTAGGTATTTATCTATTTTGATCAAGTGAGACGATGGCTGTGACTGTAGAGCTGAGGTAGGTGAACTACTGCACAGATTCAAGTGGTGCATTATTCAGAGTTACAGTCAGGGGGCTGGCTTCGTCCTGTTGGAGAACTAGTCTTCTGGACACTTACAGGACAGAAATGCAGAATAAGTCATTATCTAGCCAGTGTCAATCACTGACTGCAGGACGGCTTCATCATGACCTGCCAGTGCTGCATCATCAGCAAATAGAGGCTTCTTGATTATGACCTCACTTGTTTCATATTTTACTCTCATATGAGCTACATTAAATAAGGGACAGTTGGATCTTATTTAGACGTAGATATCTCCAAAAACTGCTTCAAAAACATTGTGCAATCACCATCATCATCGAGTACCATCTCCGCAACGAAGGTTGGCTACCATGGAGTGCCATCTCCGTAATAAAGGTTGGCTACCATGGATCGCCATTCTGCTCTGTCTCTGGCTTTGATGGTGCAGGTTGTCATAGGCTGACTTGTCCATTGTGCAATAGGACAGCAAAAAAAAAAAAAAATACCCCAAACAAGGTAAGAACCAAGACACATCCCTGCTTAATTCCACATTTAACTTCAAAGGGCCTGTATAATATTCTATCAAATTGAATAATGACAGGCAAGTTGTGAAATAACTTAATAAATCTTAGTAATATATGTGGTCAGCTGACACTTTCCAGCACTCTGTTTAGTTCAAATTAATACATGCTTATTTTACTTCAACCTCCTGCCTAGTTCTGCTATACAAAAAGATGTAAAACACTGAATGTCCAAAGAAACTTTCAAATCCTAAATCTATCTATCTATCTACTGTCCTTTCGAGCCGAGGACGGCACATAGGGTAGAACCAATCTCAAAAACAGAAACCTTGCGTGTCAGAATGGCACATATTGCAGAGATCACTGTTTCTAAAAGTCCTAAATGCACTCCATAAAATATTGCTATAGACAAATCTTCTAATACTGACAAAATTGTGTCTCAGTATAGAGCAGTAAGGAGCTTCCAAAAAGAAAATCTTGATGCAAATATGCAACTAAATGAATATTTATTTTTTTTTTAATTATAAAGTCCCTTCCTGAGATTATTTTTTTAAAACAATTGGTGCTACAATAGGGACAATTTGTTTATAAAACATTTCTCAAACTATAATTTTAAATATTAACAATAGTAAATAATAACCTAAATTTGTTATTTTAATGCAAACTGTCATAACAATTTATGTATAACTTACATTGGCAATTTTAGAGCAGCTGTTAGAATTTCTGTGTTAACTTAATTTGTTGTTTTACAGAAGATAACCATAACAAGTTAGGTATAAACTTTACTTGCGATTACACTGAGACAGCTGCCATCATTTTTTATATCAACTTGACTTCCTATTTTACAACTGTAACAATTGTTATATAAACTCAACTTTCTATTTTACAGCTGTAATAATTGTTATATAAACTCAACTTTCTATTTCACAGCTGCAATAATTTTTTATATAAACTCAACTTCCTATTTTACAGCTTTAACAATTTTTATATAAACTCAACTTTCTATTTTACAGCTTTAACAATTTTTATATAAACTCAATTTTCTATTTTACAGCTGTAATAATTTTGATAGAAACTCAACTTTCTATTTTACAGCTTTAACAATTTTTATATAAACTCAACTGTCTATTTTACAGCTGCAATCAATAATTTTTATATAAACTCAACTTTCTATTTTACAGCTTTAACAATTTTTATATAAACTCAACTTTCTATTTTACAGCTGTAATAATTTTGATAGAAACTCAACTGTCTATTTTACAGCTGCAATAATTTTTTATAGAAACTCAACCGTCTGTTTTAAAGCTGCAATAATTTTTATATAAACTCAACTTCCTATTTTACAGCTTTAACAACTTTTATATAAACTCAACTTTCTATTTTACAGCTATAGCAATTTTTATCGAAACTCGACCTGCTATTTTACAGCTGCAATAATTTTTTATATAATCTCAATTTCCTATTTTACAGCTGTAACAATCTTTATATAAACTCAACTTCCTAATTTACAGCGGCAACAATTTTTATATAAACTCAACCGTCTATTTTACAGCTGCAATCATTTTTTATATACACTCAACTTTCTATTTTACAGCTTTAACAATTTTTATATAAACTCAATTTTCTATTTTACAGCCTGGGTGTTGCATTCGAAATAACAAGAATGTTACCATGTGAAGTTGAATCCCCTGAAGATGGAGCAGTAGCTGTTACTGCAGGTGGTGGTGGACGCGGAGGAGCTTGTGGAGCTGTTGTGGGGGCTTCAATGGTTCCCGCATCATTATCATCAATGTGTCAATTATTGGTGTTAAGTACACAATCCATCATTTAACAAAATGCCAATGATATTTGTGGGTGGGGACAAGAAAGTGAAAATGAATTTATGATTGAGAATAATGAATCTATAAAAAATTATATTCACTGACAAAAAAAACAAACATAGAAACAAAGGAATATTTACAAAATAATAAGCAACAAAAATATGGTAAATCTTAAATAAAAAGTAAGCATGGAGTACAAACTAAAATGAACCATTACATCGAGAATCATCAGGGACGCAACCCTGTGAAGAATCATATGGGACGCAACCCTGGGGCAAATCACGTGGGATGCAACCCTGAGGAGAATCGCAAGGCATGCGACCAATTTTTGTGGTGTGCTGGGGGATTTTATGGTGCTGAACTTTAAAGGCAGCATGCCCAGTGCAGTAGCCACAAAACGTTTGAGTTATTTCAACCCTAAAATAAAAAATGTATTGATTCTACCATAACTCGAATCAAAAGTTTACGTTATATGGAGATCAATGTCTAAATTATTAAATGCAAAACAGAATTTAATAATCGACTATATAGTATATGATTGTAGCATGACAAAGCTGTTTTTCACAACAGTAATGAAGACAACAATGGAGAATACTGATATGTGTGTGTAAAACAATATTAAAAACACAAATTAACAAGCTCCAATATAAGTGTTACATTATGAAATGTGTGCTGAAAGTTTAATTCAATAACACTTAATTATCTTTCTTCACTAGCTATCAATAGGCTCTCCTCTTAACTCTTTTTGAACGTTTCACTGCACTGTGCGCCAAGCCGATTTCGGCCGCGTACATTTCGCTACATTGTATGCCTCTCAATTTGATTAGTGTGAACTTTCATCAAACCATATTCTTTTGACATGTCTTGTAACATTTTGGTGTTGGTGAAATCTAATACCTTGTTCAATTATCTAAAAATTCATATATAATATGTTATATGTTAGATAAATATGTATATATATATGTAGATTGATTCTTAAAACCATGAAAAATTTTGTCTCTGAAATCTCTTCTGTTGTATCGATAAAAAGCTTCCGTATGGAAAGAGTTAACAAGCAATTATTTATTTTAAAGTTCCTTAATGGAAAACTAAATTAATTTGGTCTCATTGTAACTCATTGCTTGTATATTGACTGTAGATGACTTTTGTTACATATGAGAGGACTGGTTCTACAATGATTTAGATCATCACACACAAAAATTGTTAGCAAAACACAAGACTCCAGTCTCATTCTCCAGGCCCTATTCTATGTAAATTCTCATTACAACTTAAGAAAACAATGAAAGGCTGCCCAGTTCTGTGAAGTTAAAGATATTCAAGCAATCTTGGCAAAATAAATGAGGATTATTATAAAAGTGTCAACCAGAAGTGCTTTTGATATTGACAGGAGCACCGGAAGAAGTAAACACAAGCACAAGAGTGAGTCCGTCCATCTGTCCGCCCATCTGGATATGACCGATGAATAACATACCAGAGTTAGGTCAACAGTTTTTTATCAAATAAGACGAATGTAGAGAAATTGTTCACCAGATCGACCCACACATCTACACAAGATAGAACTCAGTGACTTTGCAACATGTGATTGTGGAACATCCAAACGAACTCTAGAGCATATGCTACAGTCCTCTAAACACCCTAAAAACACAAATATGGCGCACAGAAACAACCCTACATGACAAGTTATGAGGAACCATTGATCACCTCAAACACAATGTCTTGTTCGTGACTCAAGCTGATCTACATGACTAAATGCAAAGCAATAGCTGCCCACTGAAGAAAAAGAAGTTCAGCAGATCAAAGAATTCATCGTACACTTCATTCGGGATGCTGACGACATCAAGGGAAGTAGAGAATGGATTTTGCATTAATGTAAATAAACCTTCATGCATGACGCGATTACATGATTTCTTGCTTTCCCTTTTTAATATTTTCATAGCTCACCACTGCCCGACAACCTCACAAAAAAACCAAGGGGACCCACTGTTCCAAACTAAAAATATACAAGGTCTTAGTTGGGTTTGTAGATACCCGTGTTACTTTTATTAATTTAAATTGGAAAAAAAAACATGTTCATAGCTCACCACTGCCTGACAACCCTACAAAAAATCCAGGGGACCCACTGTTCCAAATTAAAAACATACAAGGTCTTAGTTGGATTTGTAGATATCCGTGTTACTTTTATTAATTTAAATTGGAAAAAAAAAAAACATGAGGTTTCATGCTGTTTTATAACACAAAAACAGAAACTAATATCACACTACATTCTAAGTGACAAGCACTACAATAAAGTACCCACACAAACAAATAATAGCAGACAATTCTGCATCACTATGCAAAATCATAAACAAAGATTTTAATTTTTTTATTTACCTTGACTAGGTTGCCCAGTTCCTCCCTGGTATTTTGGCACCACGGGTGGGGCCTGCGAGGGAGTGTTGGCAATTGCCCTCTGGAGGTCAGCCATTAGCTCTTCCTTCTCCGTCTTACGTGCAAAGCAGAAGTCATTGATTTTGGTTTGCAGACGGACTAGTAGCGGGGTCAGGTCATTGTAAAACTGAAAGTATGCAAACAAAATTCAACATTAATCTATTAACTCAGGAATTAGGTGGTCTAGTAGTAAGATATAGTAGGACTAGTAGCGGGGTCAGGTCATTGTAAAACTGAAAGTATGCAAACAAAATTCAACATTAATCTATTAACTCAGGAATTCGGTGGTCTAGTAGTAAGATATAGTAGGACTAGTAGCGGGGTCAGGTCATTGTAAAACTGAAAGTATGCAAACAAAACTCAACATTAATCTATTAACTCAGGAATTAGGTGGTCTAGTAGTAAGATATAGTAGGACTAGTAGCGGGGTCAGGTCATTGTAAAACTGAAAGTATGCAAACAAAACTCAACATTAATCTATTAACTCAGGAATTGGGTGGTCTAGAAGTTAGATGAGGGCCTCTGGACAAGATCATTCAGAGTTCTATGTCCACCCATTTTTGACAATAGAAACAAGAAAAAGAGTTCTTAAATGTTATGTAGAGCCAGTCTTAACATATGGATGTGAATCATGGATAATATGACAACAAACAAGAAAATCACTGGAGTCTGTAGAAATGTGTTTTTACAGAAGAATGTTGAGAATACCATGGACAGCTAAGAAGAGTAATGAAAATGTTTTGAAAGAGGCCAAAGCAAAACGAGAGCTAATTTCCAATATTAGGAAGAAACAATTATAATTTTTTGGCCCATGTAATGAGAAAATAAACAGATCAACATAACTATAGAAGGCAGACAACTAAAACAAGTAGAGGAATTCAAATACCTAGGAAGTCTAATGACAAACGATAATTCTCAAACAGCAGAGATAGAATCAAGATACAACAAAGCTTGTCAAATCATCGGACAGTTATCACCGCTATTGTCCAACAAGGAAATAACTCTGGAGGCAAAACGAGCACTATACAATACAATCTTCATCCCAACGTTGTGCTACCAATGCCAGACCTGGACCCTAGATGCAAGAACAAGAAGAAAATAACCTCTACAGAGATGAAATGTGTTAGACGAATGACAGGAAACAGTCTGAGAGATAAGATCAGAAATGAAGAACTGAGAAAAAAAATAGGAATAGCCCCCGCCATAGAATATATAAGGAAACAACAGATAAAATGGTTTGGCCACGTGACACGGCAGAAAGAACAAAACACACACAACACAATGAGCCTTCAACAAATGTTGTGAGAACACCAGACCCAAGGATCGACCACGAAAAAGATGGGTCGACGGAATATTAGAAGCACTAGGAAACATAACAGCAGCAGAGGCAAACAGAAGAGCAAAAGACCGCAAATTATATCTCCCCTCGATGCTGAAAGGCAGATGAGGAAGGAAAGAAGAAGAAGAAGAAGAAGAAGATGTAATGAGAAGAGAACAGCTGGAATACAGTAAAGTCTCGATTATGCGGTACTCAATAATCCGGAATTCTCAATTTAACGGACTTTTTTTTTTTTTTATTATTATAGGGAGAAAGCTTGAATCATGTTTTGTTCAGTTAAATTAAATGCCTTTATCCGGAAATCGAAAACGCTACAACACGGTTTGTGCGCTGCGCTTACTTCTACAGGCTCTATCATTACACAATATTGCGTTTACAATAGTGTATTTACAGTAATATACTTCAAATAGGAGCGAACATATTTTATTCAATCCAGACATTGTGTCTCCAAATATTCCAAGAAAAAGCGACAGACAGTCTATATCTTCACTTTTTCCCCCGACTAAATGTTTTTGTCGGGAAATCTTAGTCGTGTCAAAAACACTTATCTACATGATTTTACAAATTTGCTTAATTTTCTCATAGCCTGCTTTAGATCTAAAGTTGGTCATGAATTTGTCAAAAATATGGCGTTTGACAGTCTGACCGAACATTAGGAGCAGACGTATTGTTTGTGAAAATTGAAGAGCCCATAACTTTGATGATTATAAATCAAAGGTTGAGCAGCCGGCGTGCAGTGACATAGAGATGGTGAGAAGAAAGGGGGAGGGGTTCAAAAATTACCGACTGGAAATTCAAAAAAGAGTAAGATACAGAGTTTGACGTTAGTTTGTCTCAGACATTTGTGCAAGCTGAAATTCGTTCCATCAGTATAAATTATACATGATATGCTATAAACGCATGTGTGCATACTTTTTAACGGAATACATTTTTGTGTTAAATAATGGCCTCTGCGAGTGCAAACCACACCTCAATTTCCCGCAAAGGTAAACGCAAGCGAACTGTATTGACACTGAACCAGAAGATTGAAATCGCTAGTAGACTTGAAAAAGGCGTTAATCGCAACGTTTTGATGACTGAATTTGGCATAGCCTCTTCAACATTATATGACATACGAAATCAAAAAGATGAGTTGTTTAAGTTTGCGTCGGAGTCTGAAAGCAGCAACAATATACACCAGAGACGAAGTATGAAACGGCCAAAATTTGAAAAACTCGACGACGTCCTTTATGTGTGGTTTTTAGAAAGAAGAAGAAAAGGAATGCCAATATCAGGACCCATGTTGATAGAGAAAGCTAGTGAATGTCACACGAATTTAAATATTTCTGAGCATTGCAATTTTTCAATCATGTTTTTTCATAAATTTTTAGTTTGGTTTTCTTACTCTCGATTATCCAGAAAAATTCAATTATCCAGAATGGGTTCTTCCCCGAGCATTCCGGATAATCGAGACTTTACTGTATATTGTAACAACTGGAAAAATTTAGAGACAAAGAGATAGAGGGAAGCAAAGAGAAAAAATACCATACAGCTTAAGAGAATGGCTTGGCAGAAGGTCAACAACAGAAATGATAAATAACTGTCAAGATCGAAAGTTGTGGAGAGATATGATCACGTACACCAGCAGGCCCGGTACTTGATGATGTCCACTACAGGAAGTGTGAAATTTTTTTATAAAATTGAATGTGATTTCTTCATGGCCATATTCTCCCCTAGTAACTGTGTAGTTAAGATTTGAGGCCTAGCCCTCTTGGATTCAGGCAAAAAACAGGTCACATGTGCACCTTGCACATGATAAATAACCCTTGGCAGTTGGAAATTGAAAAAAGTAGGGCAAAAATTGATAGGAAAAAATATAAAAACTCTTGACAATAAAAAAATGTGAATATTTCTTAAATCGGAGAATATCTGCCTGTATGGCAAAGGGACTCCTCAGCACATGACTGAGAATGCGAAAAATTATACTGATGCAAATTTTAGTACATCTGAATTTCACTAAAAATGTAAGGTTGATCTATCTTCTTCCATGTTTTCCATATCATCTTCATCTCTGCTTCTATCTGTCTTCTCCAAGAATTCCTTGGTCTTCCTCTTTGTCTTTTCCCCTGTGGATTCCAAAAAAGGGCCTGTTGTGTAATACTCTCAGTTGGCTTCCGCAGTGTGTGTCATATCCAGCGCCATCGTCTTCGCTGTATCTCTTTATCCACTGGTATTTGACTGGTACATTTCCATAATTCTATGTTAGTGATTTTGTCCTGCCATTTCCATCCTTTTATTCTGCGTAAGCATCCATTAATGAAAGTCTGTATCTTCGTGATCTTGGTATTGGTGAAATATAATTCCTTGTTTAGTTATCTAAAAATTCATATATAATATGTTATGTGTTAGATACATATAAACATGTAGATTGATGTTTAAAAACATGATAAATTTCGTCTCTGAAATCTCTGCCGCTAAATTGATAAAAGCCTTCCGTGCTGAAAGAGTTAATAGTGATTATTAGTGATAGTTTTAGTAATAGTAGTGGTAGTAATAGTGTCAGAGTGGTATTAGTGATAGTTTTAGTAATAGTAGTGGTAGTGGTAGTAATAGTGGTAGTAATAGTGTCAGAGTGGTATTAGTTATAGTTTTAGTAATAGTAGTGATAGTGGTAGTAATAGTGTCAGAGTGGTATTAGTTATAGTTTTAGTAATAGTAGTGGTAGTAATAGTGTCAGAGTGGTATTAGTGATAGTTTTAGTAATAGTAGTGATAGTGGTAGTAATAGTGTCAGAGTGGTATTAATGGAAGTATAGCTGTAGTAAGAGTGGTAGCTGTCACGTCGGGTGGAAGAAAATTGAGGACGATACTATGCAATCCATTTTTGACAACAGAATAAAGAAAAAGAGTTCTTAAATGTTATGTAGAGCCAGTCTTAACATATGGATGTAAGTCATGGACAATAGGACAACAGACAAGGAAATCACTGGTGTCTGTAGAAATGTGGTTTTACAGAAGAATGTTGAGAATACAATGGGCAGCTAAAGAAGAACAATGAAAACGTTCTGAAAGAGACCAAAGCAAAAAGAGAGCTAATTTCCAATATTAGGAAAAAAGAATCATCATTTTTTGGGCCATGTAATGAAAAGAGAACAGTTGGAATATACTGTAACAACTGGGAAAATGTCGCTGTATCTCTTTATCCACTGGTATTTGACTGGTATATTTCCATAATTCTGTGTTAGTGATTTTGTCCTGCCATTTCCATACTTTTATTCTGCGTAAGCATCCATTAATGGAAGTCTGTATCTTCATCATTGTCGATTTTGTTGTTCTCTATGTTTCACAGTCATATAATAGGACCAACTTAACATTTAAGGTTTATATATGCAAATAAACAAATCTATAACTCCTTATGAAAAACATGTCTTCAGAGCTCCTGTCTTGTGGTGATCTTTCCACTTGTACACATGTTCATTTTGACTCTTTTATCTGTTTCTATCATTTTTTGTGAAGGAAAGTAAAAATAAAGGACTCAGCCTAAATAGCAAAAAAGTCAGAAGTAATGTTAGTAACAAAGAAAAAGACATCACTGCAATCCACAATAAAGACAAGTGGAACAATATTAAAACAGGTAAACAAATTTAAATATCTGGGAACACTGTTAAGCTCAGCTGGTAGATGTACAACAGAGGTGAGATGCAGATAGGATCAGGCAAAAACAGCTTTCCAAAAAAATGAGGGAGACGTAGTGCAATCCATTTATGACAACAGAAATAGGAAACAGAGTTCCTAAATGTTATGAGGAATCAGACTTAACATATGGATATGAACCATGGAGAATAAGACAGCAGACAAAAAAATCACTGGAAGCTGTACAATTGTGGTTTTAACATCATGGACAGCTAATCAGAGTAATGAAAATGTCCTGAAAGAGGCCAAGAAACAATTATCATTTTTTTGGCCAAATATTGAGAAAGGAACATCTGGAATATATTGTAACAACTGGGAAAATTGAGGGGCGAAGAGATAGAAGGAAGTAAAGAGAAAAGATACCAGACAGCTTAAGAAAATGGCTTGGCAAAAGGCCAACAACAGAAATGATAAATAACTGCCGAGATCGAGAGTTGTAGAGAGACATGATCCCCAGTAGGCATGGTACTTGATGATGTTGATGATGATCATTTTTTTCTCCATATAATTTTTTTTTTGCTGTATTTCTGTTTCCCTGTGAATATCTGTGCCTCTCCTTAGCTGATATTTGTGTCACTAGACAAAGCTCATGTGAATAAGACACACTGACTGCAGAAATAAAATAAATGAAAATAATGTTGAATTATTTCCCCAGTAACAATTAAACTCTATGCAATGTTAACATCTATCTTTCCATATATATGTGCCTTTCTATGTTTTCTGTAAACATAGTGGGAGAACAAACAGATTAGATGGAATGATGCCTGTGTGTGGTTGGCCAAAAAGTGAGATGATACATAGAAGCCTGCAATGAAAATATGTGAATTCTCAATTAATGAAAAGGATGTGTTTTTATATCTTCTTCTTCTTCAGACAGGATTAACTGTTTCTATATCTTCTTCTTCTTCAGACAGGATTAACTGTTTCTATATCTTCTTCTTCTCCAGACAGGATTAACTGTTTCTATATCTTCTTCTTCTTCAGAAAGGTTCAAGTGTTTCTATATCTTCTTCTCCAGACAGGATTAACTATTTCTATATCTTCTTCTTACATGATTAACTGTTTCTATATTTTCTTCTCCAGACAGGATTAACTGTTTTTATATCTTCTTGTCCAGACAGGATTAACTGTTTCTATATCTTCTTCCTCAGACATGATTAACTGTTTCTATATCTTCTTCTTCTTCAGACAGGATTAACTGTTTCTATATCTTCTTCTTCTTCAGACAGGATTAACTGTTTCCAAATCTTCTTCAGACAAGATTAACTGTTTCTATATTTTCTTCTTCTTCAGACAGGATTAACTGTTTCTATATCTTCTTCAGATAAGATTAACTGTTTCTATATCTTCTTCGGATAAGATTAACTGTTTCTATATCTTCTTCTTCTTCAGACAAGATTAACTGATTCTATATCTTCTTCTTCTTCAGACAGGATTAACTGTTTCCAAATCTTCTTCAGACAGGATTAACTGTTTCTATATCTTCTTCTTTTTCATTCAGGATTAACTGTTTCCAAATCTTCTTCTTCTTCAGACAGGATTAACTGTTTCTATATCTTCTTCGGATAAGATTAACTGTTTCTATATCTTCTTCTTCTTCAGACAGGATTAACTGTTTCTATATCTTCTTCTTCAGACAGGATTAACTGTTTCTATATCTTCTTTTTCAGACAGGATTAACTGTTTCTATATCTTCTTCTTCAGACAGGATTAACTGTTTCCATATCTTCTTCTTCTTCTTCAGACAGGATTAACTGTTTCTATATCTTCTTCTTCAGACAGGATTAACTGTTTCCATATCTTCTTCTTCTTCAGACAGGATTAACTGTTTCTATATCTTTTTCTTCTTCAGACAGGATTAACTGTTTCTATATCTTCTTCAGACAGGATTAACTGTTTCTATATCTTCTTCTACATCAGACAGGAACAAATGTTTTTAATATCTTCATCAGACATGTTCAAGTGTTTTTATATCTTCTTCAGACATGTTCAAGTGTTTTTATATCTTCTTCAGACATGTTCAAGTGTTTTTATATCTTCTTCAGACAGGTTCAACTGTTTTTATATCTTCTTCAGACATGTTCAAGTGTTTTTATATCTTCTTCAGACAGGTTCAAGTGTTTTTATATCTTCTTCAGACAGGTTCAAGTGTTTTTAGAGTGAATTAACTGGGAACTAAGCAGTGACTACATTGAGCATGTGACTTTCCTTTCCTGCACCAAAATAACACCCTCACCTCTCCAAAATCAGACCCTAGAAAGCGGATGATGCCAAATTAGATCAATTTTTTGTTTTACAAATTTTTTCTTCATGTATATTTTATGCATATTAAGTCTTTCCGTCCAATTTGACACCAATTTGCACCATGCTGATTTCGGTTGCGTACATTTAGCCACATAGTGCACCCCTCTAAATTGTATTCATGTAATTCATCAACAGTATTTCCAAATTTTAAATCAACTATTTGATTAGATTCCTTCACTGGAGAGCCATAACTCAAAGAGCCATAAACAAACGCTACGAAAATGCCAGATTAAGAGGAAGACCGAGAAAGAGATGGATACAGGGAATACTAGAGTCACTAGGAAGGATAACACCAGAAGAGGCCAACAGAAGAGCAAAGAATCACAGATTGTATCTCCCCTCGACGCCAACGGAGGAAGGATAGAAGAAGAAGACTGGAGAGCCGTATGAGAAAAGATCAGTTATTTTTATGCTACATCAACACAACTTTTATGGCGGCTTGAAGACACATTGCTCATTGTTGTTTTTTTTTTGTTTTTTTTTTACAAAGTAAATCATTTTGGATTACTATGACCAGATCCAAATGATGGTATATTGGCAATTATGCTTTTAATTTGTTTTGTATGGTCATTTATCTTTAATGTTTCTTTTTTACATATCTTGTATCATCTTGGTATTGGTGAAAACTAATTCCTTGTTCAATTATCTAAAAATCCATGTATAATATGTTATGTGTTAGATAAATAAAACTAATGCAAACCAAATGAAATTTAACCCTAGATTACGATACCTATCTGTAACTCTCCCAGTTATGATACGTAGTAAAAATTACTACCTCTTAAATGTAACATTAGATGCTTTAAAAATAGTATTTTCTCTGAAGTTTTGACACATAGCTGTGTGTTCACACTAGGTAAAACAAACATGGGGACTCAAAATTCCTAGCTCAGGTTGATTTATAACCTGGGTTTCACCTCATGAACCGGACGTGCTATAATGTCTATCGGTATGGTTGCCATAAGTACATCAGTACGTTCGGCTACCTCATAGCGTTATTCGCTGTATTTCCTGAGCCACAAGGGGTTGTTTGCTGCCAAGTGAGGAAATTTTTCGGGTTTTGAGGAATTTGAGCTTTGATACAACAATTTTTATTACGGTATCATTATCTAGAGTTAATTTACCTTCGTTCCTTCTTCCAAATTGCCTTTAAGCTCCATGAAGCTGTCATATCCAGATGCCAAATCCTTGAGAAGAGTTTCTCTCTGTGCTGCATTCTGGTTGGAGGCTTTAGCATTGCAGAATTCTGTGTTTGTGTTCTGAAACAAGAAGAGCATCATTTTTTATGCTGAGTGGGGAAAGGTAATCAATGCATTACTTTTTTTTTTTTTTTTTTTTTTTGGGTGGATGGGGTGGAAGGGATCCAGTCCTTTCTCCTCAGATGCCTTTCTTTTCCTAACCAAAATTACTAGGTAGTAATAGGTTCCCTCCCCTGCTTGCTAGGCGTATGGGGAATATGGTGCCAGTGACCAGGTTTTTCCATGTTCATGGCACATTTTAGGGTGATGTGATGGGTTTCATGCCAGGTTACATTTATTTCCCAGAAAAATCGTGTGTCTATTTTTAGAGGCTGGGTGAACCCTTGGGGGTCTTGTTGGTTAGCAAAATAATAATTGCCACCTTTGTGAACGGAACCCGAACCGTTGTTAAATATGTGAGTACACTAAGCATTCGGCCACCAAGACTCCTCTAGGTAAGTAAATGACAGAAACAGATGGCCATAGTTTTGGTTCTTAAATTCTCGTTTAAATTGTGATACACAATGAATGTACAAAATAAAATCCATAAGCTTCTTGAAGTTTAACTTTAAACTCATATTTTAAAAAAAAAAAGTAAAGAGCCCCCGTCACGCCAGGTGGCGTATAGGGAATATGGTGTTAGTGACCATAAATTTTACAGACCTTCAGCACATGATTTTTGGGGTAATGTGGTCGGTATTGCGGCCATGCCGCTTTACTTTCCCAGGAAAAAATCCGGTACCCATTTAAGGCTGGGTGAACCCGGAAGCCATCGGTTGGATCGGACCCTACCTCTTGTCCTTTGTAGTCCAGTTCACTAACCACTGAACTATCGCGGCTTGCTTTTAACCCCATATACTTGTGCAATATTGGCTCTTTGAAATAATGAAGCCTTTCTTAAATTACAAAACAGCCGGGGGTAATGCCCACCCCACTTCTCTTACCTGGATTTTTGCTAAAAGCATGTCCTGCCTGTGCAGACTGTCAGAGACTTGTTCTCGAAGAACTGCATAGACTCTATCAAGCTCTGGTACGGAGATTGACTCTTCATTTATTAGGCCTTCTGATGCGAGTGCAGCAAAAAACTTTCCACCTGTAAAAATATATACACATACATACACATCAATATATTCTCTCTCTCTTCACTTCCCCTTGTACCTGTACAGGTGTTGAGGGATGTACAAAGTTCTGATTCCCGCCCTTTTGGTGGCTTCACTCATTGTCAATTGATGCTGTTTTAACGTTTCTTTGATGGTGTCTGTTTCTTGCTCTTCTCGTTTAATACATGCTTTGTACGGTAAAGAATCACACAAAATTCCTTCTAGTTTTTCAAACCAGTTTATTTATTGTTTCTGTATGTAGCTTAAGACTGGCTCAGTGCCTACTCTTTCTCTTATATTGTCATTCAGATTTTGTCTGCATTCCACTTGTGACCTATGTTTCTTTCTATTCTATGTTTTAGTCCTTTGATCAGGCAAATTTGAACTGCTGTCCTGATGTGATGTAAGGAACCCACTTGGCCCAGCATAAAAAATTATAGCTCCCCACAACGCTACATGGCATTTGTGGATATGGCAGTATATGAACAAAACAATTATTACTTGTTCATGGAAAAAAAAAAGGTAGAATTTTTTTTTATGAAGTTCCATAATTCTATTTTTGTTCCCACTATCATCTTAACTCATCAGATCACTAATTAACATTACATTTAATAAAAAGAAAAAAATTTCTTAAATTCTTCACAACTTCTCGCAATTCTTTTACAAAACTGAAATAGGGAGGCAAGGCACCAGACAGCAAACTGAAGTAGTGAGGCAAGGCACCAGACAGCAAACTGAAGTAGGGAGACAAGGCACCAGACAGCAAATTGAAGTAGTGAGGCAAGGCACCAGACAACAAATTGAAGTAGTGAGGCAAGGCACCAGACAGCAAACTTAAGTAGTGAGGCAAGGCACCAGACAGCAAATTGAAGTAGGGAGGAAAGGCACCAGACAGCAAACTGAAGTAGGGAGGCAAGGCACAAGACAGCAAATTGAAATAGGGAGGAAAGGCAGCAGACAGCAAACTGAAGTAGGGAGACAAGGCACCAGACAGCAAATTGAAGTAGTGAGGCAAGGCACCAGACAGCAAATTGACATAGGGAGACAAGGCACCAGACAGCAAATTGAAGTAGTGAGGCAAGGCACCAGATAGCAAATTGAAGTAGTGAGGCAAGGCACCAGACAGCAAATTGAAGTAGTGAGGCAAGGCACCAGACAGCAAATTGAAGTAGTGAGGCAAGGCACCAGACAGCAAACTGAAGTAGGGAGACAAGGCACCAGATGGCAAATTGAAGTAGTGAGGCAAGGCACCAGACCGCAAATTGACACAGGCAAGGCACCAGACAGCAAACTGAAGTAGTGAGGCAAGGCACCAGACAGCAAATTGAAGTAGTGAGGCAAGGCACCAGACAGCAAATTGAAGTAGGGAGGAAAGACACCAGACAGCAAATTGAAGTAGTGAGGCAAGGCACCAGACAGCAAACTGAAGTAGGGAGGCAAGGCACCAGACAGCACCAGAGCTGAAAGCTGTCAGCATATTATAGCTGATGGCTTACGCCAAGATCGGTGAACCAGAACCACCCAGACCCTTCTCAACCTCTTCACTGTGACTCTAGAAACAGATTAACCAGTCTAGTCTGGCCAAGTGAGTAGGAAGTCTGGCCAAGTGAGTAGGTAGTCTGGTCAAGTGAGTAGGAAGTCTGGCCAAGTTGGTAGGAAGTCTGGCCAAGTGAGTAGGAAGTCTGGCCAAGTTAGTAGGAAGTCTGGCCAAGTGAGTAGGAAGTCTGGCCAAGTGAGTAGGAAGTCTGGCCAAGTGAGTAGGAAGTCTGGCCAAGTGAGTAGGAAGTCTGGCCAAGTGAGTAGGAAGTCTGGCCAAGTGAGTAGGAAGTCTGGCCAAGTGAGTAGGAAGTCTGGCCAAGTGAGTAGGAAGTCTGGCCAAGTGAGTAGGAAGTCTGGCCAAGTGAATAGGAAGTCTGGCCAAGCAAGTAGGAAGTCTGGCCAAGTTGGTAGGAAGTCTGGCCAAGTGAGTAGGAAGTCTGGCCAAGTGATTAGGAATCGAAGAGAAAAGGCAACCCGGTAATTAAAAATGCTGTGATGAAGTCAGATGCGTTGGGCCAAATATTGCAAAAAGTAAAGAGCCCTGTCACGCCAAGTGGCATATAGGTGTTAGTGACTATAATTTTTACAGACCTTCGGCACATGATTTTTGGGATAATATGGTCGGTATTACGCCCGTGCCACTTTACTTTCCCAGAAAAACCCAGTACCCACTTAAGGCTGGGTGAAGCTGGCAGCCATCAGGTCAGGATTGAACCCATCCTCTTGTCCTTTGTAGTCCAGTTCACTAACCACTGAGCTATCACGGCTCTCCAAAATATTCATAATTCTACTGCAATCCTCAACACAACGCATCTACACCAAATTAACATCCTTGTAAGGATGGATGACAAAGAGGACAATCTATTCCTTTAGTAGTCATCAAGTGAACATCAGAAAGAAGGAAAACAATTCTTCACATTATGGTTATTCTTCTACCTTTTAGCTCCCAGTGGAGCATAGGTCTTCAACAAACACTTTCCAAGTCGTTCTGTTTTTTGCAATTCTTTTAAGATCATTCCATGTCTTCCCCATCATCTTCATCTCTGCTTCAATCTGTCTTCTCCAAGAATTCCTTGGTCTTCCTCTTTGTCTTTTCCCCTGGGGATTCCAAAAAAGGGCCTGTTGTGTAATACTCTCAGTTGGTTTCCGTAGTGTGTGTCCTATCCATCGCCATCGTCTTCGCTGTATTTCTTTATCCACTGGTATTTGACCGGTACATTTCCATAATTCCACGTTTGTGACTTTGTCCTGCCATTTCCATCCCTTTATTCTGCGCAAGCATCCATTAATGAAAGTCTGTACCTTCGTGATTGTCAATTTTGTTATTCTCCATGTTTCACAGCCATATAATAGAACCGACTTAACATTGGAGTTGAAAATTTGTATTTTTGTATTTAGCCTAATTTCTTTGGATTTCCATATGTTTCCCAGTGCAATGAAAGCTCCTCTTGCTTTTGATATCCTTATTTTGGTATCGTTTTCTGTTCCTCCCTCTTTATCTATATTACTGCCCAGATATATATAAGATTGTACGTCTAGTAGAGGTATTTCTCCTAGTTTTATTTGGTTATTGCCAACTGCATTAATTCTCATAATGTTGGTCTTATCTCTATTAATCTTTAGTCCTAGCTGTTGTGATCTCTCATCTAATATACTCATTTTATCTTGCATCTGTTGGTGGCTGTGTGATAGGAGAGCTATGTCATCAGCAAAGTCTAAATCATCAAGTTGTTTGGTCAGTGACCACTGGATCCCATTTCTGTTGTTTTGAGTTATTTTCATAATCCAATCTATGGCCAGTAGAAAGAGAAATGGAGACAGAAGGCATCCTTGCCTTACTCCTGTTCTTATTTCAAATGCTTCTGTAAGCTGTCCTTCATGCACCACACTACATTTTGTTCCTTCATACATTGTTTTTATCAGGTTAATAAACTTTATGGGGATTCCATAATGACTCAGCAACTTCCAAAGCATTCTTCTGTCTAAACTATCAAATGCCTTTTCGTAATCTATGAATCCAATATAAAGTGGGGATTTTAGTTCTAAACTTTGTTCAACTATCATACGTAGAGTAGTTATTTGATCAGCACATGATCTGTTCTTCCTAAAACCTGCTTGTTCATCTCTCAAGTGTTTCTCTATAGCCTCTTTTAGTCTCTCCAGAATGATTCTGCCTAATATTTTTCCTGGCACTGATAGTAGCATAATTCCCCTATAATTTGTGCACTCCTGTAAACTTCCTTTCTTTGGTAGTTTGATCATATAACCTTCTCTCCAGTCTTTAGGTATTTCTTCCCTCTCCCAAATTTTATCCAATAGATTATGTAACATCTTGGTAGAGGTGATAATATCTGCTTTGATGGCTTCCGAAGGAATTTCATCTGGTCCTGTGGCTTTACCATCTTTTAACAGTTTGATGGCTTTCATTATTTCTTCTTTGCTTGGTTTTCCGCAGTTAACGTGTAATTCTTCTTCTGCTGGTAGTATATCTGGAGGATTATTTGCGCCAGGTCTGTTCAAAAGTTCTTCAAAGTGCTCCTTCCATCTCTCCATTTGTTCCTTTATATTACTAAGCAGATTTCCTTTCTTATCTTTGATAAAGGCGTTGATCTGTTTGTATTTTCCACCTAATTTCTTTGTGCTGTTGTACAGTTCTTTCATATTCCCTTTATTTGCTGCTTCTTCTGCCTCTTTAGCTAATTCATCTATATATTTCCTCTTATCCCTTTTAATGCATCTTCTCACTTCTTTGTTCACCTCTGTGTAAGCTTCCTGTGTCTTGGCTTTATTACTTCTTGGTTTGCTTTTATTTATGTCTGCTTTCTTGTTCTTTCTTTCTTTAATTTTATCCAGGGTCTCTGCTGTCATCCATGCCTTATTCTAGCGTTCTCTTTTCCCCAGTGTTTCTTCGCATGTCTCTTTCCATATATTTTTTACCTGTTTCCAATGATCTTCTATATTTATGTATTTTCTAGTTGTTGGAGGACTTGGTATTTGTTTGATATTGTGACTGCGAATTTATCTTTAATTCCTTGTTCTTTAAGAAACCCTACATTGAAATACGTTCTGCCCTTATTCGTTGTAGTATACCTTTTTAATTTAATTTTAAGTTTGGCTAACAGAAGATGATGATCAGAAGCTATATCTGCCCCTCTATATACTTTTACATCCTGTAAGGATGACTTAAACTTATTATTAATACATATGTGATCAATTTGATTTTCCGTTCTATGATCTGGTGACACCCATGTAGCTTTGTGTATTCTTTTATGTTGGAATATTGTTCCTCCTAGGCTCATTTGATTAAGGGCGCAGAAATTCACAAATATCTCTCCATTCTCGTTTATATCTCCAAGTCCATGTTTTCCCATAATCTCTTCAA
The DNA here is from genome assembly GCA_032433765.1 of Megaustenia siamemsis. NCBI lineage: Eukaryota > Metazoa > Mollusca > Gastropoda > Stylommatophora > Ariophantidae > Megaustenia > Megaustenia siamemsis. The sequence continues at coordinate 44,998,318 of JAVIAB010000046.1, forward strand.
AGCCTCTGTTGTCTGATCCTACCTTAGCATTTAGGTCTCCCATCAAGATTATAATATCCTTGGCTCGTCTTGCATCCATCTGGCATTGTAGCTGTTTATAAAAATCATCTTTAACTGAGTCATCTTTATCGTTGGTTGGTGCATAGCATTGTATAATGTGTAATTTTATTTTGTTTTTGGTTGTTCTAAATGTTGCTCTCACCAGTCTTGGTCCCACTGCCTCCCATTCTATTAGTGTCTTCTGTGCATTCTTTGATAGCATTATAGCTACCCCTTCGCTATGTTGTGCTCCTGGTTCCTGGTGTCCTGATGATAAAATCATCTCCCCTGTATTCAATTTTATTCTCTCCGCTCCCAGCCATCTTGTTTCACACATTCCCAGAATATCTATCTTGTAGTTGTTCATTTCTGCTGCCACTTGTGCCGCTTTTCCCTGTTCGTTAAGGGTACGAACATTCCAGGTGCCAATTCTGGATGATTTCCTGGTAGACAAAGGGTAAGTCGGCAACCCGGACTCCTTATGGCTTTCTCCGGATTGCGTCATACGTCTCTTAGACAGAGAGCCCTTCTCTTTCCTGGTTGACGGATTTACTTTATCTTTCTTTGACTTGTTCATGTTTGTGAAGTTTTTTCGGCTTATTTTTTTACAGTATGGGATAGCCAGTCCCATGCCTAACCCTCCTTTCTCGCCTCTTACGAACATGCCTGGTAGGGTACAGCGCCGCTATTCTTTACTTCCCTTTCGGGCCCCGGCAGCGCACGGGAGCATTATGGTTATTACTCTGAGCAAAATTTTATGTTTTATTTTATTTTATTTTATTTTATATTTAAAATATAATAACTAGATAGTCTTTAGAATAAGTTCCTTTCCAAAGTACCTAATGTGCGGGGAGGGGGGGGGGGGGGGCTGCCTTTACATGTGGGTATGGTGAGATGGTGGTATTACAAAAGGTAAACTTCTGGTAACTCTGATGTTGTTACCTAAAGTGTATGGTGTATAAATACAATTAAGACAAGACAAATGAAATTTTTGGGGCATGTTAAAAGACACAACAGCCTACTAGAAGTAATATTGGAAGGGAAAATACAAAGTAGAAGAGGCAGAGGCAGACCAAGACTAACATGGACGAGTAACATCAAAAGATGGACAAGTCAATCTATGACAATCTGCACCATCAAAGCAAGAAACAGAGTGGAATGGCGATTCATGGTAGTCAAGCTTCGTTGCAGAGACGGCACTCGATGATGATGAAAGTGTATGGGAGCTGCCTTTACTTGGGGGTGCGGTGAGACAATGGCAGGACAAGAGGTAAACTTCTGGTAACTCTGATATTGCTAGCTATGGTACATGGAAGCTGCCTATAAGTACATGGGATCTGCCTATAAGTACATGTGATCTGCCTATAAGTACATGGGAGCTGCCTTTACTTGGGGTACGGTGAGACAATGGCAGGACAAGAGGTAAACTTCTGGTAACTCTGATATTGCTAGCTATGGTACATGGAAGCTGCCTATAAGTACATGGGAGCTGCATATAAGTGTATGGGAGCTGCCTATAAATACATGGGAGCTGCCTATAAGTACATGGGAGCTGCCTATAAGTACATGGGAGCTGCATATACTTGTGGGTTTACAAAGTACTAGCAAGTGATGCTACAAACTTACTCATATCAAACTTGGCATCTTTCAACTCTGCTTCAATCACATCCCTCTCAGCTTTGATTGTGTTGACCTAAAATAATCATTAACAATCATTCATATCAATCCACAATTATGAAAATCCAGGCAATAATAGCAACACACATTTTTTTTAAAAAAATAGAAAAAAGACAACATCTGAATGAATTAACTGGAGAATATAAAAATCAAAATATGAAAATTTATACAGAAACAAAAACAAACAAAAAACAGAATTTATAGCCATAGACAAAAGAAAAACAAAGTCAATAAGTTGAAAACAGGAAAAGGAAACATGAATAACTTGAAACATGAGATTTGGAGGGGAAAGTACAGGGTAGACATGGTAGAGTCAGACCAAGACTAAAATGGACTGATATCATCAAAAGATGGACAGGTAAACCTATGAGTAACATGCACTATCAGGGCAAGAGAAAATAAAATGGCCCACCATGATATGGTTATGGTTAGTCGAAAGCCCTGATATCACTGCAAACGAATTAAAATCCATAATTGCTCAACCGCCCATGCCAGTGGAATCATCTGAATTAAAACTCATCTCATTGAAGAACCCAAGCAAAGAAATGCAACTGCAGTCTCCATCATAGCAGCTTCAGCACACACCAAAAGACATAAGGCCAAGCAGCACCGAAAGCGAACGCAGCTGAGCTGTCCTTCGTCATACAATATCATCATTCATCGTAAGCAATTGGAATATCGAAACATGAATCAGATGAAAAACACAGCTCATAGTGTACTCAGTAGCTCCGGCAACAAGTGTATGGGATAACCAATCATGATAACCAACATTCAATGTTCAACAGCACCCAATAAATTAAATGAAATATGCCGCGAGCTCATGGCTCTCACTCCTCTGAAAATGGATACCAAGAGATACTTTCTGGAAAAGCTTAACGTTATACAGATAACATCATCCGCAAAATGTGCCACTAGTTGTTGATAGATATGGGCATTAACACCAAATTGATTGAAGGTGTGAGCATCCTTACATTCTTTCAATCAGTTTTTTTCTATATATGCCAACCTTCTTCATCCCATAACCTTGTGGACATTAGGGCACTAAAGACAGACTTCATCATCCCTCACTCTGCAAAGCAGAGGCTGGTCTATTCTTTAATGTTATCTTCCCATATTTTTCCCAGTCTACCCATTCCTTATCCCTCCTTTTACAGCTCCTTGAAGAATGGTCTTTGCCAGGCCAGATGATCGAGGTATGTGGCCAAACTGTTCCATTTTGCGCTTCTTCGCAATAATCAAAAGAGCATCACGCATTCTAATTGCTTGGTGTATCCTTTCATGAATTTTTTCATTTGCGAAACGACCTAACTAAGATAGGCCAAAACCTTAAGATAACATTTCATCTCCATAGCTTGTATTTTCTTCTGTAGCTCTGCTGTGAGGATCCATGTTTCACAAGTATATAGAAAAATAAAATGTGTTGAGTCAACCATAGAAATAAAACCAAGTAGAATATTTTAGAGACAAATAATAATAAATGAATATTATTATAGAGGGAAACTTACGAGGCGATAATTCAGCGAATCATAGGACGAAGAGGTATGTTTTACAGCACTCAGAAAAAATGACAAATAACAACAGAAAAAAACAAAGAACAATATATGGTCTGAAGCAGGATCAAATCCGTACTCCTTGGCACTGCGCCTTGCCACAAGAAGCCAAACTTTGGTTAGTTGAGTGGCAGTGTTCCCTAGCATTCGGCTTCTCGTGGCAAGTCACAGTGCCAAGGAATACTGGTTCGATCTTGCTTCGGACCATATATTGTTCTTTGTTTTTTTCTGTTGTTTATTTGTTTGTCATTTTTTTCTGAGTGCTGTAAAACATACCTCTTCCTCCTATGATTCGCTAGAATAAAGTACACTGTCACGTAATGTAACATATTGGAAATATGGTATAGAGCAGATAACTTTTTACCATCAGTACATTTTTTTGGATAATGTTAACAGCATTACATCAGTGCAGTCTTTCTCCAGAAAAATTTGGTGCCTATTTAAGGCTTGCCCGTGTGTTACCGGGGCCTCATTATGAGGGTGGTAAAGAATAGTGACACTGTGACCTTCCAGGCATGTCGTAAGAGGTGACTAAGGAGGTTGATCGATGGCCTGACAAGCTGTCATTGTAAAAAGTATTGTTATGGAAACAGAACCATAGATTTTAGAGCAGTGATCTCTGCAATATGTGCCATTTTGGCACGCAAGGTTTCTGTTTTTGAGATTGTGGTTCTGCCCTATGTGCCGTCTTCGGCTTGAAAGGACAATAGATAGATAGATAGATTTAAGGCTGAGTGAACCCTGAAGACCTATAAGTGCCTCTGACGGACCTCCATAAATGGGATTAATGTTGTACAGATAGTTTTTAAAATAATTTTAGTAGAACCTTGAAGTCATCAATTGAGATCAAGTTGACCTTGCCCTCTGTACACCATTTCATTAATCAATGTTCCATACTGAGGATTTTGAAGAGTAACAAAGACCTGATATGTAGCAGTGGGTGAGAGAGGGAGAGGAAGGGATAGTTGGAGAGAGTGGGGCGAAACAGAGCACGAGGAATGATCACGAGAAATATGAGTAGAATAATGTGAGGAGGGCAGGAATTTTGTGATTGAGAAGGGTATAAACATAAGGGTGAGTAGATGATGTAGAGATGTTTGATTGGGTAGAGAGGTAGAGGAAATGAGTTTGATTGGTTAGGAGATGAAGTATTTAAGTTAATGCACAGAGAGAGAAAGACAGGCTCCACACACAAATTTCACGCATAGCTGCTAATTAGAATCAGTGACGCCATTAGGCGCTAGCCTGTAGGGGCTAGGAGAGCCCAGCAGTCAGCATTGTTGTTAGGAGATTAGTTAGTTAGTAGAATTGAGATAGAAACGTGTCTCTAGTGTATAAAGGAGACAGAGCATTAGTAGTAGTGATAAGGGCTGCAGAGAAGATTACCTGATAGGGAACAGAAGAGACGACTGTGAGATTAAGCGTCATTTGGAGAGCTCATTGAGCATAAGCCAAACCCAAGGGTCGACCACGAAAAAGATGGGGCAATGGAATATTAGAAGCACTAGGAAACATAGCAGCAGAGGTGAACAGAAGAGCAAAAGACCGCAAATTATATCTCCCCTCGACGCTGAAAGGCAGATGAGGAAGGAAAGAAGGAGAAGAAGGAGATTGAGCATAAGTCGTCAGAGCTAGTAGAGATAGGAGTAATGTTATTAGGGATTTAGTCTGGTAAAGTCCACTAGGGTAAGTCTGAGAAAGCAGAGGCACAGATGTTAAGAGTATCCAGTAGAGTTGTGAATTCTGTGATATGGTGTGTGACTGGCCGAGCAAGATGTGTGATCGCTGGCCACTGTGAATAATTGTACATAGTTGCCATTGTTAGGGCTGTTGGAATAAAGATACATGATCTTTCAACATCAGCAGTGTTCAGCCATTTATTTGTCTAACAGTCACTACCACTGTAAAGCATTGAATTGAACTGAGAGTTGTCACGGCACATACAAGACGGAGGTTAAACAAGTCAGTTCAGTCAGACCCGATTACAGCCGAAGTACTAGCTGAGTACGTGGAAACCTGACAGCTGAGACAGTGAGGTGAGCGCATGTTGGCCACTGCACGTTTTTTGTACCTGGTCAACATCATCATCACTTGAACAGTAACAGTACCCCTCACGGGGCATGTGTACATACTATCGACACGAGCCAAGAAAGAACACCATTGCCATAAACAGTGTACTAAATGACTGTTTATAAATTCTGTTCAAATGGTGCTGGCAGGTCATATAGTTGCCTATACCATTTTCATAACATAACAAGTCATCATACTTCGCCTACGCACTGGCCACAATAGAATGAGGAATCACATGTTCACCAAACTCAAAATAGGTACAACCAGCCTATGCCACTGTACACTGGACAATATGACTACAAAACATGTTCTACAGGATTGCCCCCTGTACACAGACCTGAGAAGAGCAATGTGGTCCATGCCGACCTCCCTGAAAGAGAAACTATATGGGGCAATCGAATCACTTAAACAGACAGCTGACTTCATAAGAGAGTCTGGAATCCTAGTCTGATTGAGTCTCGATCGCAGAGAGAGGGAGAGATAACATGACATCATAAACAAAAGAGCCGGTTACAATTGACAGGTTACAGCCGGTTACAATATACAAATTTATTTCATTGTTCTTGTTACTAGAAGTCTTTTCAAACCTTGGTTTTAATTATATATAAAATGTATCATGGGTGCCCAGGGGTGTGAGTGTATATGCTTGTTTTAATGTATTTGTGTACATAAATACATTCAGCCACAAACCTCTTCCACCAGATTTCTAAGAGTGACGACAACATTGCTGTTTTGCAAAGATGCCACGGCACTTGCTGCTGGCAGGGCAGCCTCAAGATCAGCCTGAAGTGAGATAACCATTTTAAGGATAAACTATATCTTATTATACAGCAAATGTGGCAAAATACTGTGAACATAAAAGACAGGATTATCTGTGGTAAATAAAGAAGAAGGGACTGTGTTTTAAAAGAAACTAAATTAATATGTGATAAATGAGGTGCTGAAGAAAAAAATGAGATGAACTAAGATGAAAAGACTGTAGTAAATAAAGAAGAAATGTGTGTTTTAAGAGTACCAAAAAAAACAAATGTAATATTTAATACAAAAAATGTAATAAAGCAATAAGAACATAGTTTTGTGATAAAATAAACAAGAAAAAATTGTGACAAATAAAATATAAAGAGACGTGAGAAAATAAAACATAAAATACAATTTTTGGTAACATTCAAATGAATGAAGAGACAGTGATAAAATAAAATACAATACAGTAGTAAAAAAGTTTATGACAAAAAAAAATAAATAAATAAAATATAAAGAGACGTGAGAAAATAAAACATAAAATACAATTTTTGGTAACATTCAAATGAATGAAAAGACAGTGATAAAATAAAATACAATACAGTAGTAAAAAAGTTTATGACAAAAAAAAATAAATAAATAAATAAAATATAAAGAGACGTGAGAAAATAAAACATAAAATACAATTTTTGGTAACATTCAAATGAATGAAAAGACAGTGATAAAATAAAATACAATACAGTAGTAAAAAAGTTTATGACAAAAAAAAAAAATAAATAAATAAAATATAAACGAAAATGCAAAGTGTGACAACTTACCTTCGGTTTTGACAAAAGGGATATAGCATTTTTATGAACGTTGTACTTCTCCCGAACAATGTGATCGGCCTGAATGGCTGTGTCCAGTATAGCTTTGTACTTGTTTGCCTCGTCTCTCATTGGTTTGGTCAGGCTGATGGATGGTGTTCTTGTCCATTTGTCTTTAAACTGGTCCCTCAACTGTTGGTCAGACTTTTCCTCATCATCAAGCACTTTGATGCTCTGTGTAATTAAACGAGGATGAGCATCACAAAAATATAAACCATCAAAAAATACAAGCGGAAGTGAAAAAATAACGAACTGAAGTTAGTATGCATTACTGGTAAACTGGACTGGATATGAGAATGGATTCTTAAACTGATGGATTGGTAACCCTCACATCAATACTAAGCTTATCAGTCTACATATATTCAAGGAACTATGTTTTTGAGGTTGAGATTATTAAACAGACAATGAACAAGAAAAAGATGGATTGGTCAGAACTTTACACTAAGTGAAAGAAGATGGTTGGTTATATCATCATCATCATCTAGTGTCGTCTCCGCAACGAAGGTTGGCTACCATAGATCGCCATTCCACTCTCTTTCTTGCTTTGATGGTGCAGGTTGTCATAGATTGACTGGTCCATCTTTTGATGTTACTCGTCCATGTTAGTCTTGGTCTGCCTCTTTTACCTTGTATTTTCCCTTCCAATATTACTTTTAGTAGGCTGTTGTCTCTTTTAATTTCATTAAAACTTTCATTTGTCTTGTCTTAATTGTATTTAGTAGTTCTCTTTGTATTTTTAGTTGTTTTAAAACTTCATTGTTTGTTTTCTTTTCTTTCCATCCAATTCTACCTATTCTTCTATAAATCCACATTTCAAAGGCTTCAATTTTCTGTTCTGTTTTCTTGTCTAATGTCCATGTTTCTGCACCATACAGGAATATTGAGAAGATGTAACATTTTGACATTCTTAATTTCAGCCCTTCTGTTATTTGTTTTGTTGTTAGTATATTTTTCATGGCATTAAAATTACTTTTTGCCATGCCTATTCTTTTGTTTATTTGTTGGTTATATATAAACAATAAATTGAAGAGAATATGGCAATGAAGTGAAGCACATAAGAAAAATAAATTGAAGTGAATATAAAAAATGAAATGGTTATTAACTCAACATTATGATTCCGTTGTAAAAAATATCGCCTCAAAATAATAATTCTTGAAATTTGACAGTTTGCTGCAGGCAAATATACCCTCCCCCATCTACCTTAATTACTACTAACAGTGACCCCCTTATTGTTGGATTTGTTTCTTTGAAGTTAGATTTTTTTTTTTCAATTGTGTCGTACAAAGTACAATGGTATCATTGAAAGGGGATTGTTATTTTTTTTTTAAAATAAATTTGGCTAATTTACAAGAAATTTGTTTTTCCTTATGATGGGGGAAATACGCTTAGGCATAAAAACAAACCTTTGTAACATGGGATAGCAAACAAAGTTTTAAGGAAGCTGAACATACAGCTGGATTGATGGACTTATGGCGACCATGTGAGGAGACAACGTAACACCTCTGGTGGCCATGGTGCAATGCATTTGAATCTCAGGCCATAAATCTAATGTAACCCAGGAAATTATTACAGTATCCAATTCACATGCATCTACTTGTGTAAACACACAGCTGTGTAGCAAAAGTTCAAAGAAAATACTATTTTTGGAATTCCAAATGTAACATTCAAGTGTAGTAATTTTTATGATGTACTGTGAGCCACAGATAGGAATTATAAACTATGGCCAAGCCTACAAACAAACACTAGAATTATACAAATCATATAGTTTGGGCATACAGCACTGAACTGAAGATCAATTGAACTAACATTATTACGCTGAACTGAAGATCAATTGAACTAACATTATTACGCTTGTATGAAGTAAAATTGAAAATAAATTGTACGTATGCTATCAATATTAAATGGGAGTCTCTCTCTCTGCAATCAAGACTCAATCAGAGTAGGATTCTAGACTCTCTCATGAAGTCAGCTGTCTGTTTAAGCGAATCGATTGCCCCATATAGTTTCTCTTCCAGGGACGTGGGTGTGGACCACTTTAAAACTGGAAGTAAAAGTGACTATATATTGTACATATATTACTGATTAAAAAAAACATGGCAAGTCTGTTTCTTGGCATATGTTGAAAAGACTGAACTTCTTTTGAGGAAAGAACTTATAGATCAAACAATATCACTACCAAATGGACTAGGAGATTGCAAGCTTCTTTCATCTGATGAAAGGGCTATTTGTAAAGCAAGATCACAGCCAACTAGACTTGGAAAAGTCTGTAAGATCACACAAACATAGGAATATAATGCAACAAAACTATTAAAACTATAAACTTGACTATTATTAATTATATGACCAATGTCTCACAGAGACAGCACTAAATTATACTCCAAGTCAAAATATTTCATTACCACTAAACTGTACTCCATGAAGATCAATTTACAAAAGGCAGAGTTGATGAAAATCAACAGCAAACAAGAGATGCTAATCCAAGTACAAGGAATAAACGTCAAAGTTCACCTCTTTAGGCAGTGTAGTTAGCACAGACGACGGACGTGACGCAAACAAAAGCAAAATGAACAAAATTAGAACTGCCTATAACAGTCTTTACCCTTTGTGGATGTCTGGTGCTGTTTCTTTAAGGAACAAAATCAATATTTTCAATGCACATGTCAAGGCAGATTTGAAACATGGAGGGGCTGAAAGACTTAACTCTTTCAGGATTATTATCCGACACGTCGGTTCGATAAAAAGTGTTATTTCTAACCATTATCCGAAAATTCGGCTCTGACGAGTGTAGCTTAATATTTGATTTGTTTTCATTGATTTTTGGTTTTTATTTCACCCAATACATGATTTCTGGATGAAGGAGAGTTCTCACTTCCTGTTAAACCACATGCTTTCAGAGTTTGAACATTAGCAAATTGTTAATTTATATTCATTGTTTTTTTTTCCTCAAATTTCTGTCACATAATGGCCACACCCACTGCTGATACTTCTTGCAGTCGACCAAAACGATATAATGCAGAACAAGCTAGATCTATGTTCGAAACCTTGTTATTGAGTGATTCAGAAATAGAGTATTCATATTATTTAGATTCGGACAATAATTTTGTTGTTGTTGTGATAATGGGTCGCAATATTGGTAAAAGTTATGATAAAAAGGTAAGACGATCTGGCTTATGTTTAGCTAGTGGATGCCTTCTATTACAGCACTATCAGTGCCTCAGAGGAATCAAGTGGTGGTTATTCTGATAACAAAACTGGTACTTTAGGGACATATCACACAAAATAAGTCCAGTTGTGTAAATAAAAATAATAAACCTGACTTGTAAATAATATTGTTCTGACGTCACATAAATTTATAATATTTTTCATTCTGGGATCATTTACAAAAATGTACATAATTTTGTTATTTGTGGACATAAATTAATCAAATAAACTGTATTTTGGAGGAATTCGTATCATGTTGTACAATATTTCAAAACAAATGGATATCAACACTTATAAACATGGAAAAAGGTAAGTGAATTACAATATTTTGAATTAAAAATTACCTACCTTTAATATTTTATACTGTAAAAAATATAATTATTCCTACAAATAACCACATATTATAAATATATTGTTATTTTCATTTTCTGTATCCATTTTTCTTTCCAGTGATGTATAACACTTACCACATTTATCTAAATTATTGTGTGAAGTAGTCAAATGAAAAAGGTTTATGGTGAAATCTTTTGAAACAGGAAAATTAATCTGGTCCAAAACCTAAAATAACGTGTTTCCTGTTCTGGTCCTGAAAGAGTTAATAGCTATAGACTCCAATCTTTCATAAACAGATGCCTCCAAAAGCTTCATATATTGGATGTCCAAATAAAAATCTTTGAGAAAGAACTGCCTAGATACAATTAGGAATGGAGATCAAGAAAAGGAAATGGGGATGAACTGGCCATGTATTGCGCAGACCACCAAGCAATATTGTAAAACAGTCAATGATATAGAATCCACACAAAAAAAACCCAGAAAAGCCTAAGCAGACCTGGGAAGAACAGCCAAGACAGAAGTAAAGTCTGTAGAATGGACGAGGGCCAAGTTGGAGAAGATAGCACAGAACAGGGTCCTTTGGCAGAGTGTGGTTGTAGCCCTTTGGTCTAGGAGGAGCTGCAAAATGTAAATCAAATTATACTGCAAGCTCAAATATTTTATTGCCATTTAATTAACCTCATGCTAAAATATTGTATTGCCATTAAATTACACTGAAAGCTCAAATATTTTATTGCCATTAAATTATACTGCAAGCTCAAACATTTTATTGCCATTAAATTATACTGCAAGCTCAAATATTTCAAACAAGGTATGTACCTCACTGAGAATTTCTCTGTTTCTGGCTAGAAGTTCTGGTAGATCACTCATCAGTTGATCAATTTTGGCTAGGCCACCCATTTCTTGAATTTGCTGAGCTTTCTCCAGCAAGGACTGGGGAACCCTCTCTCCAGACAAGTCCTCCAGGGCAGCGGGAAGGTTCAATGAAGTAAGAACACTGTCATAATAAAAAGGGCACAAAATTTAATTAACCCATTCTGAGTAAGCATGCTTATTATAAACTTATATTATCTCTGAATAATAATTAAAAATTCACAGAAGGATAAAAAATATATTATATGTATAATATATAACACCTGTGTGTTACCGGGGCCTCATTATGAGAGAAGTAAAGAATAGTGACACTGTGACCTTCCAGGCATATCGTAAGAGGCAACTAAGGAGTTTGATCGATGGCTTGACAAGCTGTCATTGTAAAAAGTATTGTTATGGAAAAAGAGCCATAGATTTTAGAAGCAGTGATTTCTGCAATATGTGCCATTTTGATAAGCAAAGTTTCTGTTTTTGAGACTGTGGTTTTGGCCTATGTGCCGTCTTCGGCTCAATAGGACAATAGATAGATAGATAATATACAGTCGAACCTGGTCTTAGGACCACCTGTTTAAAGCGTTTCCCTGGTTATAGGACCGGGTCTACAATTTCCCCGAGTTTTTTACTATATGCTAACACTGATTACGGCGCTCACCGTATGACGCGACCAGAGACCAGGCTAATTAACCGCCGCCAATGTTATTTATCCCGTTTACGACGACCAGCCAGTCCTTCGTCTCGCTGGGAGCCATAAACGATCGACACAGGTGTCTACAGGTGTTGATGTTTTCCCGTATTTAGTGAGTCCCAGATTACAGTGGGACGTGTTACGTTTATCAGTCAATACTGGTGCAGACACAGATCTATGATTCGTGAAGTGACATCACTTCGCGGTTCCGTCTAGACCAGAGTAGACCATTGCGTGGCCCGTATAAATTACAGGAATTAACTAAAGAATTAGTCATTGCCCGCTTAGAGTGTATTCATGTACATGTACAGTATCTCAGTGAATTATTTTTGTGGATTTTAAAAGTGTTACACACAATATAGGAAATGGCCAGTGTCAAAAGTGTAAAACCAAAAGCATTAACGCTGGAAGAACGAATATCAGTGATTCGACAAAATCAGCAAGGTAAAAGTTCGCGATTATTGGCAGAACAGTTTGGAGTGGGAAAGACACAGATTTTACGTACGTTAAAGAGAAAAGCCGAGCATATGAATGACTTTGAAAATAATGCACCAAGTATGAAAAGAAGGAATAGCAGGAAAACGGGAAATGAAGACATAAATACACTTTGTTGGAAATGGTGTCAATCAGCACTTGCACGAAAAATTCCGTTATCTGGGCCGATGATCAAAGAACGAGCTTTACAGTTTGCAAAAGAATTGGAAAACTCAGTCTTTAAAGCATCGAACGGCTGGTTAGAGGCCTTCATTAAAAGACACAATCTTGTGTTTGGTAAGCAATGTGGCGAAGTCGGTGATTCAGATATGAGTGCTGCGGCTGACTGGACTTCTAAATTATCCGAGATATGCTATGGTTACGCTGCTCAAGACATTTTTAATTTAGATGAAACCGGGTTATTTTTCAAAGCGACTACGGACAAAATATTTTTTGTCAAAGGAGAAAAATGCGCTGGGGGTAAAAAAAGCAAAGAGCGAATAACAGTGATGCTATGCACTAACATGTTGGGGGAACGAGAACCGGCTTTAGTGATTGGGAAAGCAGCTAACCCTAGGATTTTTAAAAACATCAACATAAACACACTGCCAGTGATTTACAGAAACAACAAAAAGGCATGGATGACTGCAGCTATATTTGAAGATTGGCTGAAAAGTTTTGACCGTAAGATGCAGAAAAAAAAGCGCCACATTATTTTATTTGTTGACAACGCTACCTGTCATCCCAAGATCGAACTACAGAATGTTAAGCTGCAGTTTCTGCCACCCAACACAACTGCATTAGTTCAACCCCTAGACCAGGGTGTCATTCAGACATTTAAATTAAAGTTTAGACAAAAACAGCTTCTACATCTTATCACAGTCATGGAATCAAACAAGGATGCTTCCGGAACCGAACTCATGAAACAGGTCAATTTACTGGATGTAGTCTACTGGATTGCTGCAGCATGGAAAGAAGTGGACAACTCAACCATCCTTAAGTGTTTCTGTAAAGCAGGTTTTCATTGTCCTGCTGAAACACACGCATATTCTCTGACGCACATGGAATCTGCATCAAAGACCGACGTGCAAATTGTTTCTACTGCAATTTCTACTGCTTTGGATAACCTTTCAAAAGAATTGTTTGGATACCAATTGACAGACATCTCCATGATTGATTCAGGGCTCCAAACTTGCAACACAATAGAAACAAACTGGGATCTTCCTGCCACTGCAATTTTAGCTGCTGAGGATGTGAATAGTGAATCAGACAACGAACAAGATTCTACTGACATTGAGAAAACATACACTATCGCAGATGCACATAATGCTTTGGAGCTTCTGCGCACCTATTCAATAACAAACGGGAGATCTGACATACTAGACGTTATCATGGACTTGAGAGAAAAATTGAACTTATCGTTTATTTCATCTGTCAAACAACAGACTACCATATTGGATTTTTTTTCAAGTCAAAAGTGATACATGTACAGTATAAGTGGAATCTGTGTATGTGTGTTTTATTTTTGTGTGTTTAACTATCGTGTTTTATGAAAAGTGTCCAACCAGTGGCTATTGTAGACCGACATGTGCACTATGTTCTACTCATGGATTACGCTGATTTGCAGGTTAGTTTTCATAGTGCTTAGGATAATTTTTTTTTTATCGCTCTATTTATTATGTGAAACCTGTGAGGCAGGACCACCTGTCCTATGGGACCAGTTTTTGAAAGTCCCGTGAATGGTCGCCTTAGACAGGTTCGACTGTATAACATAATACAATATAATAAATATATTACAAAAACAATAAAAATATAGTAATTATGTGTCACTCAACAAGGCTGACTAACTTGAAGTATGTTGTCTAGTACAAGCATAGTGAAGAAATAACTTATAATCATCTCATATTCTGAAGGACTAATATAAACAGAGTTGCCATTAACATGACAGTTGACAGTCTGAGTCAATACTTGACTTCAAGCTTAAAAAGAGCTGTAAGGTACATGATGCTGAGAAGACATATGAACAACAACTTTAACAAGAGGGCCAACTAGATGATGATAAAAGAGGTTTTATAAAATAAGCAATATCAGCTCTCAATACTTATTCATTTTAAGCACAGCACTACATATAAGATATAGAAACAAAGTTGAAAGCATTTGAAAATAAATGTCTAAGGAAAATACTTGGTATAGTTTGAAACGAATTCAAAACAAACGAGGAAATTAGAGAAATCGCCAATCAACCACTAATATCATCAGTAATCAAGAAAAGACGATGGACATATGCTGGACATGTGATGAGAAGAGATAATAACTGAACAGCAAAGCAAGCCCTCATGTGGGAAACAATAGGTAGAAGGAAAGAGGCTGACCCTGAGAAACAGTGAGAAGAACATTGATCAGAGAGGCAAAGACAGCAGGAATCGGCTCCCTAAGTGAGATCAAGATGCTTGTACAGAACAGAGACAAATAGCGAGATTTGATAAAGATCTTTGCAAGGATTCTTCTTCTTCTATCCTTCCTCTATTGCCGTTGGCATAGAGGGGAGATACAATCTGCGATTCTTTGCTCTTCTGTTGTTATCCCTCCTAGTGACTCTTGTATTCCCTTTATCCATCTCTTTCTCGGTCTTCCTCTTAATCTGGCGTTTTCGTAGCATTTGTTTATGGCTCTTTGAGTCATTGTTAGTTCTTTTTGTCTTGTTATGTGGCCGAACCATTTTATCTGTTGTTTCTTTATGTATTCGATGGCTGGTTCAATTTTGAGTTTCTTCCTCAGGTCAGTGTTTCTTACTCTGTCCCTTAAGCTGTTTCCTGTCATTCTTCTGACACATTTCATTTCGGTGGTCATTATCTTTTCTTATTGTTCTGGAGTCCAGCATCCAATTCTGGCACTGATAGCACAGAGTTGGTAGAAAATTTATTTGTATATTGCCCTTTTTGCTTCCGTAGTTATTGCTTTGTTTTTCAACAGTGTTGATACTTGGCCTATAACTTGACATGCTTTGTTACACCTTATATCTATCACTGTCTCTTTGTTATTGTCTTGTGTTAACGTGCTACCCAGATATTTAAAATTGTCTACTTGCTTCAGAGTCGTATTATCTATTATGATGTTTAGTTTTTCTTTCTTTCTCGCTATTGCCATTACTTCAGTTTTGTTTATGTTGATCTTCATGTTGTATTGTTTACAAGTGTTGTTTAGCCTGTTGATATGTTCTTGCAGGTCCTCAATTGTTTCATGTATCAGAACTTGGTCATCTGCAAATAGTAGTTCATTTATTTCTTCCTCTCTTTTGCTGTTTTCTGGTACGTATATTTCGTTCTCTTTTGTGTGATCGCTTGTTATCATCCTTGTTGGTATACTTCCTTTGATTGGGCATGCTAATTTGCATATATTGTCAAATGATGAAAAGTAAAGGGGTAAGCACGCAGCCTTGTCTTACTCCGGAATTAATGGTGAAATGTTTAGAATAGCCTGCTGAAGATCTTACTGCAGGGTTGAGATTGTTAAAAAGAAAATTCAGAAAAAGAGAAAGAGTATCTGTTATTTATTTCTTTCTCTCATTCACACTGATGATTCTTTAGTTTTAAAAACAACAGAAAATTAGATTCAGAGATAGAAACTCGAAACTGTCAAAAAGCAGATTATGAAACATCTGATGTGACTATGCAAACAAACAAAAAATTTAATAGAAACTGTGCTACCATGATCAGACATGGACAATTCTTGAGTCACAAGCATAAAATAGAGTGATTTTTTTTTTTTGCGTTCGCCAGCTTTTACCTCTGACGAAGTCCCTAGAGTCTAGGAACTGAATTTTGTGTGTTAATCCATTTTTCCCTGGCAGCCGTGTGCACAGGGAGTCGGTCCCTCGCCGCACAGGCAGATAGATACCCTCGTCTTCGGAGGTACTCATATTTTTTCTGTCGATGAGTAATTGACATTTCAAGCCGGGCTTCGCTGCTGAGACAGGGGTGGTTGCCACAGAGAGATATCATGAAATAAAAATCCCAACTGGTGCGGCCGGGATTTGAACCCTCAACCTCTCTGTCTCGTGGCCGGTGTCTTGCCTCGAGACCAACCAGTCCCCATATGTGTGAAATGAAATGTATAATTAAACAAGATTGTAAACAAAGCTAAAAGAGATAAGCTATTAACAATACTGAACAACAAAGAATCAAATGGTTTGGATATGTTTTCTTCTTCTTCCTTTCAACTCCCTGGATCATAGATCTTCAAGAAACACTTTCTAAGTCATTGTGTTTCTTGCCATTCTTTTAAGAACATTTAATGTCTTCCCCATCAGTTTATCTTTGCTTGCAAGGTTTGGACATGTAACCAGGACAAAAGTGAATCAACCTGCAGCTCAAGCATATTACTATAGAGCAAAAAAGGAAACCAAAAAAGAGGTGGATAAATGGAATCAAAAAGACTGTAAATTTGACGTGACAACAACTCAATCTACACAACTAGCATAGGCCAGAATATTACACACTTCTCTCTGTGATGCTCCATGGCACGAGCTGTAGGGTGAAAGAAAGAAAGAAAGAAAGAAAGAAAGAAAGAAAGAAAGAAAGAAAGAAAGAAAGAAAGAAAGAAAGAAAGAGAGAAAGAAAGAAAGAAAGAGAGAAAGAAAGAACGAACAAAAGAAAGAAAGGGAGAAAGGAAGGAAGGAAGACTGAATATTCTAAGAATGGTAACTGTCAGTTTAAGACTACCACCTTATATCTAAAACGACAATGAACATTGAAGATAACAAAATACATCAAGTATTGACTTCAGAGTCCCAAAACATGAGCACCTGTTCATGAGATCTGTAGCACTTCGAAGGCGACCTACTTCCACACTGGCAATCTGTGACTTGCGGTTCTCGAAAGCATTCAATGCCTCGAAAACTGGAAGGGGGACAATTTTGTCAAACAAATCTGAAACAGAGTGAATGTTCATGCTTTAGGTACTATGACAAGTGGTAATGATTTAGATGTCATCATAGGTAGGTAATGATTTAGATGTCATCATAGGTAGGTAATGATTTAGATATCATCATGAGTGGTAATGATTTATATATCACCATAGGTAGGAAATGATTTAGATATCATCATGAGTGGTAATGATTTAGATATAATCATAGTAGGTAATGATTTAGATATCATGAGTGGTAATGATTTAGATATCATCATGAGTGGTAATGATTTAGATATCATCATAGTAGGTAATGATTTAGATATCATAATGAGTGGTAATGATTTAGATATCATCATAGGTAGTAATGATTTAGATATCATGAGTAGAAATGATTTAGATATCATCATGGGTGGTAATGATTTAGATATCAACATAGTAGGTAATGATTTAGATATCATAATGAGTGGTAATGATTTAGATATGGTGAGTGGCACACAACCATCCCTTTGATCTAAAGATGTTTGCATGCATGACACAAAGCAATTCAACATAAAGAGCAAAATTATGGAAACAAGTGCTAAAGAGAGACAGAAGTGGTGCAAAATGGTAATGAATGGCATGAAGATCAGATATGAAAACAGACAAAATATACGGAAAGAAAAAAGAAGATGCAGCATAAGTACGAATATCAGCTTCAACATTCAATTGCATATGTTCTATGTGGTCATAACTTCCATTATAAAAAAAAGGAATATACAGTTATAACACGCTAAAGAACATCAGAGACAGCAGATATGTGGATTACTAGAAGAATGCTATACAAATTCTAAGGATAGCAAAAATTACAAATGAAGAATGTTTACGGAAGAGACGTGTACATTCATTGGGCATGTTACGTGAAAAAAAGGCACTGAGAATATATCATCATCATCATCAAGTACTATGCCTGCTGACGTAGGTGATCATGTCTCACCACAACTTTTGATCTCGACAGTTATTTATCATTTCTGTTGTTGACCTTCTGCCTAGCCATTCTCTTAAGCTGTCTGGAATCTTCTCTCTTTGCTTCCCTCTATCTCTTCATCCCTTGATTTTTTCAGTTGTTACAATATATTCTTGCTGTTCCTTTCTCATTACATGGCCAAAAAATTATGACTGTTACTTCCTGATATTGGAAAGTAGCTCTCTTTTTGTTATGGCCTCTTTCACAATGTTTTCATTACTCTTCTTAGCTGTCCATGGTATTCTCAACCCTCCTGAACTTAAAAAAAAAAAGTTTTAAACACTACAGTGATTCATACCTGCATTCTCCTGGTCTTGAAGCACAACAAGTTATTGATCCAGCCACTGGCTGGAACCATAAGGTTCTCACTTATTGTTTGTGTACTGAGCCCATAGTTAACTGTTTACCTCTTATTTTTAACCCATCGCCTGTTAGACTCAAGTATTCAGGGTCTGGTGATCTTTAATATTCTTCTGTAAAACCACATTTCTATGGCCTCTGGCGATTTTCTTGTCTGTTGTCCTATTGTCCATGATTCACATCCATATGTTAAGACTGGCTCTACATAACATTTAATAATAAATATATAACAACATAAAACACCAATAACCTATAACAACAGGCAGAATGAATGAAAAGAAGAGCAGAGGAAAATCAAGAGAAAAAATATTGAACAGCATATCCAAATGGCATAATATAAGATCACTGACTGAAATTATGGCATGCATGAAAGATAGAGGGATGTGGAGAGAGATGATCACCTATGCCAAACGGTATGGCACCTGATTTTGATGATGAACACCCGTTGCTTTTGCTCTCAGGAGTGTCTGCTCCCTTACCTCAAAAGCATCCAACCAATTTTACTGGTGGTCACCTCCTTCTGTGTTGTATGAACAGAGAAGGCTTTTGTGGTCATCACCGGTACTACACCAGGACAAGCTGTTCAGAGATAACTCCAGCATTCAGCTGACAAGCGTTTTCTTCTAACATATTGATGTCTAGTGTTGTACACAAAAGTAACAAGGTTTAACAGCTTGCTGAAGGCAGAGAGTGTCAGGACACGGGTTTTTGGGGAGAGAGGGATAAACACACAAAGTATTAACTCTTTACGTACATTTCGCTCTTTCCAGGATGACATGCCATGGGTAGACCAAGAAGGTGGTTTCAAGACATGGAGTAACCTCGAACTTGGCAACAAGGGATAGTGGGAAATCAAGGTGAGAGAGACATTAAATTAGACATGCTGTAATAATCAGAGCAACATTCTGCAAAGGACATGCAACAAGATGAAGGCAAGAATCGTGGATAAAAAAAAGAAAATCTTACCTGCAAACTTTGCACTCATTGGATGTGATACTGGTGCCGCTTTGGCAACAACAGCTTTGCCGATCGGCTGAAGGGTTTTGAGATCAGGAATTTTGTCATGATAAATAAAGTCATTATCTTTCTTGGCTGTTTCCAATGCTCTTTCAATGCGAGCCTGCTCTTGGCGGAAACTGAAAGTAGTACCGCCTCGAGTCTGTGACGCAGTTAGCAGCTCTTTGGCATGCTGGAAACAGACATAAACAATGGCGTCAATTGCAATATGGTGCCAAAAATGTTAATATTTTTTTTATAAAACTATTTAATAAAAAAAAAAAAAACATTTGGGCTTTTATCCTATTTCTGGGGTTTTCTATGGGAATGAAGGAAACAAGTCTACAACCAAGATGCAGTAGCTAGGAGGGTTTTGGGTGAGAATTTTTAAACTTTCTTTCATAATATCAATGATCAAACACTGATATAGTTATCTACTTAGCAATTCATAAACATCCAATTTTAAAACTTGTAACATATACTGTCACGGGAAAGAAAGAAAGACGGAAGGAAGGAAGGAAGGAGGGAGGAAGATTTCCTGGTGGCATATAGGGAATATGGTGGTAGTGTCCACATTTCTAATACACTTTCAGCACATTATTTTTTTAATAAAGTGGTCAGTACTTCTTCAGTGATATTTTTCTTTCCCTGAAAAATCCAGTACCCACTTAAGGCTGGATGACCCATAATGTCACAAGTGAGAGAAATATTAATACTGCTCAATACTGGACCTCAACAAAGGAAGTAATGGGAGAATAAGATCTCTTTCTTGCTATCATTACCTTCCTCAACAGAGTTATCATCATCAAGTATCAGGCCTGCTGGCGTAGGCGATCTTGTCTTTCCACAACTTTCAATCTCAACAGTTATTTATCATTTCTGTTGTAAACCTTCTGCCAAGCCATTCTCTTAAGCTGTTCGGTATCTTTTCTCTTTGCTTCCCTCTATCTCTTCGTCCCTTAATTTTCCATGCTGTTGCAATATATTCAAGCGGCTCTCTTCTCATTACATGGCCCAAAAAAAAAATGATGATTGTTTCTTCCTAATATTGGAAATTAGCTCTCGTTTTGCTTTGGCCTCTTTCAGGACGTTTTCATTACTCTTCTTAGCTGGCCATGGTATTCTCAACATTCTTCTGTAAAACCACATTTCTACGGCCTCCAGTGATTTTCTTGTCCTCAACAGAGTAGCCAGGTATAAGTGTTGCCACCAAACAAGGCATATAGGGATTATGGTGTGTCTACATTTTTCAACAACCAACATGGGGGCTTAAGTGCCTACGGTCATAATAGCAGGGTTGGTGGAACATCAGCTGATCAAGACCTAGCAGTTCAACCATCTTGTCGGTCTGCCCCCACTACCAGCCAGAGTCAAAACAGGCAGACTAACAGAAGTTAGGCTTACCATGTTGCACATAGTGCTGACTCTTAGTGGTATAGAAGACCTTGTACCAGAAAGGAAGGAAGGAAGGAACTGTTTTCCAGACATAGTCTGTAACTAGGCAAACTCCAACTTCTCAAGTAAAAGCTGAGAATGCCAAGAAAGCCATTAGAACTCGCCATACACAATGAGTCAAAGAGCTCCCGTACATATCAACTGAGAGCCGTACATCAACAATATCAACCAGCACCATATTGTAAGGGCAATGTCATTGGAATCACTTTAAGACACCCCCAACTCATCCACACACAAAAATCTCTGGACATTGAACGAGTGCCAAAGCTGTGTTGGTCCGATAAAATACATTATGTCTGGGAATTAAACTAACAACCTTCTGGCTAGTAACAAAAGTAATAACCAATCAGCCACAACAGTTTCTGTAACCTGGGAACTTAATCTTGTTGGTCCGATAAAATACATTATGTCTGGGAATTGATAATCTAATCTATCTATCTATCTGGTGTCCTTTCAAGAAGAAGATGGCATATAAGGTATAAACTCTACACTGTCCATATCCAATGATCTTTGCTATCAAGGTCAGACGGGACCACAGGACCTGCATTGTGCCCTGTCACACGTTCCTGCGATCAAACATGTACATCAAACAATATATTCAAAAACTCTGGTGAGTGCAACCTGCAATCTGGCAATCTCTTCTCCATAGCTCTTGGACTGTTGTGACACGCAGCTTTGATAGAATTCAGACATTCCATGAAATGCTGCTTGCTTCATTACAACAGTCTGCAACCAGTCCTGAAAGTAAAAACATAAACAAATGTAGCATTATGTGAGCAAAAAGAAACAATGGATTTGTTGTCTGTTGAAGTCTCCAATAAAGACAGGGAGAGATTAAAATGTATTGGCAATAGCAAGATATTGAATGAGAAATCAGTCTTAGGCTTGTGGCAGAAACATTTACAATTTTGCTTGGTCTTTCTTTTAGTAAAACTGCTACTTACTCCTTTGGAGTCTCCATTTACTGTTCACCTGTTAAGTAGGCATGGATACGTTATGCCGCTAGTTTATGTTAGAGTAACAAGTAGCGAGCATTAGAGTTTATGTTAGAGTAGCAAGTAGCGAGTGTTAGAGTTTATGTTAGAGTAGCAAGTAGCGAGTGTTAGAGTTTATGTTAGAGTAGTAAGTGTTAGAGTTTATGTTAGAGTAGCAAGTAGCGAGTGTTAGAGTTTATGTTAGAGTAGCAAGTAGCGAGTGTTAGAGTTTATGTTAGAGTAGCAAGTAGCGAGTGTTAGAGTTTATGTTAGAGTAGCAAGTAGCGAGTGTTAGAGTTTATGTTAGAGTAGCAAGTAGCGAGTGTTAGAGTTTATGTTAGAGTAGCAAGTAGTGAGTGTTAGAGTTTATGTTAGAGTAGCAAGTAGCGAGTGTTAGAGTTTATGTTAGAGTAGCAAGTAGCGAGTGTTAGAGTTTATGTTAGAGTAGCAAGTAGCGAGTGTTAGAGTTTATGTTAGAGTAGCAAGTAGCGAATGTTTGAGTTTATGTTAGAGTAGCAAGTAGCAAGTGTTTGAGTTTATGTTAGAGTAGCAAGTAGCGAGTGTTAGAGTTTATGTTAGAGTAGCAAGTAGCGAGTGTTAGAGTTTATGTTAGAGTAGCGACAACATCTCCTTTCGGCCTAACTAACACATCCATCTTCAGCAAGGGTAAATTTGCTTAACACACAATTGTTCACACCTTGAATAGACGTTTTTGCCTAGGTCATAAAATCTACCAGTAACTGGAAAATGTGTTTTCTGACCAACTTTTGTGAGTGCCATCTAGGAGCGCACTGGTTTAGCTAATTAGTTTCGCGGGGTTTTATATTCATTCAATGTGCTGCTATCATACAAAACATTGACAGTTTTTGGTGGTGGGAGCAATGTTAACAAGTAGATCAATTCCACATTTATGCTCAGGCTCAAATCTATTGGTGTGTTACTGATACTGTTTACTTTGTCCAGCACGTAGGTTTGCTAAAATAACAACAGTACAGCAAGATAAGCGTTGTATAAAATAATATGATGGATAATATTCATGTCAATAGGTGTCCACAGCTCTTTGTTAATTATATTTTAGTGGTTTTGGTAGATTTTCACTTGTTAAACATAACTAAAGTATAATTCTGTTATAGGATATTAACAATGATCACAAGGGAGACTACAATTTAACACAATCTCTACCAAGTGGTTCAACACCAAGCGGCAGCTCCATTTTTCATCATTTTGTTAAATTTGAAATAATAGTGGTAAAATAAATTAATATAGATCTAAAACAGGCAAACTATTGGGACAATTTATTCACGAAGTCTGAAAAGTGGAAAATAAAAGAATCACAAGGTTTTAGTGGAAATAATTGCGAAAGTGTTGATAAATTAAAAGCCACAATGTGTAGACGTGGGAGAAGGGGAAACCTCAGTCAGTAAGAGATAGAAAAAGAGGAACGTTAGAGATTTGACGTAGGTTGGGGACAGTCGGTGAAAGACAGTCAGTGAGGACGGTCCGTTAGAAATGTGCTCGAAAGGAAGACGCTTGATAGAGCGACAGAGCTCGCATATGTAGTAGTTAAGGTGCAATTAAGCCATACTCAAGAACAGTCAGGTAGAGATAACTGAGTGAATTTGTTTGCTGGAGATAAATTAGAAACCCTCTAGGAGGTCGTATGAATGTTAATTTATGTTCCATGAGAAATAAAGGTGGATTATTATGTTCGAGCTTAAATTTTACTTGGACTTGTAATTGTCGTCAGTGTGATTGTATGTAGACCATCGATGAACAAATTGTGCCATGGGCAAAGTACCAGAATCACGAGCCTAGACAAACAAAGTCGGCGTAGAGCTGATACAGGGGCAGAAATTGAATTAGTCAGTACAAGAAGATCACAGACCAGCAACAGATGTTCGCAGTTACAAAACCTACACACGGAGACAAAATATGCACATGGCGATAAATGAAGCATGGAGCCTAATAGCCAAAGAAGCCTAAAAGACTCTACATTATGAACACATGCACTTTATATAACTTTTTAATGATCTGGTAATTGTTTAAAATTATTTATGCCAACTAATATTATCCTGACTTATATCTCTGTCCTATTACCTTGACTTATATCTCTATCCTATTACCTTGACTTATATCTCTATCCTATTACCTTGACTTATATCTCTATTCTATTACCTTGACTTACATCTCTGTCCTATTATCTTGACCTACACCTCTATCCTATTATCTTGACCTACATCTCTATCCTATTATCTTGACTTACATCTCTATCCTATTATCTTGATTTACATCTCTATCCTATTATCTTGACTTACATCTCTATCCTATTATCTTGACTTACATCTCTATCCTATTATCTTGACTTACATCTCTATCCTATTATCTTGACTTACATCTCTATCCTATTATCTTGACTTATATCTCTATCCTATTATCTTGACTTATATCTCTATCCTATTATCTTGACTTACATCTCTGTCCTATTATCTTGACTTACATCTCTATCCTATTATCTTGACTTATGAAGGGAGGTCAAAAAGTAATGCACACCAATGTTTTTCTCGGCTAATAATAAAGATAGGAATATGAAATTTTGCACACTTGGAATATGACATGTTCCAATTATGTGCACCAAATTGCACAGCATTCTGATAAATATTACGCAATCTATGAACCGTTAAAATGGAGCTTGTCAACAATGTCCGTTACAAACAGCGAATTGTCATAGAATTTCTGGTTGCGGAAAAAGAAACTGTGGCAAACATTCATAAACGACTGTGTGCAGTGTACTAATGTTCTGCAGTCGATAGGAGCACAGTTAGTCGCTGGGTTCAGAGAATTAAAGCTGCAGAAAGTGTACGAGTGGAGCTGCATGATTTACCGCGTTCTGGACGTGTTGCCTCGGCTACCAGCACAGACATGTTAAACCGGGCTGATGCCATTATTCGTAAGGATAGGCGTATCACTAGTCAGCAATTGGCATTGCAGCTTACAGTCAGCAAGGGAAGTGCAATCGCAATTTTTAAAACTCTCGGATATTCAAAGATTTGCGCTCAATGGGTTCCTCGGTGCCTAACAAATGATCACAGAGTTCAAAGGAAAACATTCTGTTCTGAATTGTTGGAGCGTTTCGGTGTTGAAGGAGAAATGTTTTTGTCAAAAATTGTTACCGGTGACGAAACATGGGCACATTATTATGAGCCTGAAACAAAAATGCATTTAATGGAATGGCATCATCCGCAGTCACCAAAAAGAAAAAAATTCAAAACATCTCCATCAGCCGGAAAGGTGATGATCACTGTCTTCTGGGACATTGATGGTGTGATTCTTGTTGATGTAATGACAAGAGGTGAGACAATCAACTCGACAGCTTACATCAATACACTGACAAAACTCAAAAATCGGTTCCACAGAGTTCGGCCTAATAAACCATCTGCAGATTTGTTGCTTCAACATGACAATGCACGCCCTCACACAAGTCTGGTAACACGGGAAGCAATCAACAAATTTGGTTGGACTGTACTGCCCCATCCTCCTTACAGCCCTGATCTGGCTTCCTCAGATTTCCATCTGTTTGGACCACTCAAAAAATTCCTGCGTGGGACACACTTTGACAATGATGAGGATGTGATCCATGCAGTTAAAAAATGGCTACGCGAGCAGGACAAAACTTGGTACAAACGAGGCATTCATGACCTAGTTTCGCGTTGCCGTAAGGCAATACGCTTGGACGAGGATTATATTGAAAAATAGGTAGTGTAAAGGGGATGTTCAGCTACAATCTCTGAAAATTTCACACATTTTGCCCGAATAGTTTCCGAGAAAAAAATTGGTGTGCATTACTTTTTGACCTCCCTACGTACATCTCTATCCTATTACCTTGACTTATATCTCTATCCTATTACCTTGACTTATATCTCTATTCTATTACCTTGACTTATATCTCTATCCTATTACCTTGACTTATATCTCTATCCTATTACCTTGACTTATATCTCTATCCTATTACCTTGACTTATATCTCTATCCTATTACCTTGACTTATATCTCTATCCTATTACCTTGACTTACATCTCTATCTACTACCTTGACTTACATCTCTATCTATTACCTTGACTTATATCTCTATCCTATTATCTTGACTTACATCTCTATCCTATTATCTTGACCTACATCTCTATCCTATTATCTTGACCTACATCTCTATCCTACTATCTTGACCTACATCTCTATCCTATTATTTTGACTTACATCTCTATCCTATTATCTTGACTTACATCTCTATCCTATTATCTTGACTTACATCTCTATCCTATTATCTTGACTTACATCTCTATCCTATTATCTTGACTTACATCTCTATCCTATTATCTTGACTTACATCTCTATCCTATTATCTTGACTTACATCTCTATCCTATTATCTTGACTTACATCTCTATCCTATTATCTTGACCTACATCTCTATCCTATTATCTTGACCTACATCTCTATCCTATTATCTTGACCTACATCTCTATCCTATTATCTTGACCTACATCTCTATCCTATTATCTTGACCTACATCTCTATCCTATTATCTTGACCTACATCTCTATCCTATTATCTTGACCTACATCTCTATCCTATTATCTTGACCTACATCTCTATCCTATTATCTTGACCTACATCTCTATCCTATTATCTTGACCGACATCTCTATCCTAGTATCTTGACCTACATCTCTATCCTATTATCTTGACTGACATCTCTATCCTATTATCTTGACTGACATCTCTATCCTATTATCTTGACCTACATCTCTATCCTATTATCTTGACTTAAATCTCTATCCTATTATCTTGACCTACATCTCTATCCTATTATCTTGACCTACATCTCTATCCTATTATCTTGACCTACATCTCTATCCTATTATCTTGACTTACATCTCTATCCTATTATCTTGACTTACATCTCTATCCTATTATCTTGACTTACATCTCTATCCTATTATCTTGACCTACATCTCTATCCTATTATCTTGACTGACATCTCTATCCTATTATCTTGACCTACATCTCTATCCTATTATCTTGACTTACATCTCTATCCTATTATCTTGACTGACATCTCTATCCATACAGTAATAAGAAAACAAACAAAAAATTAAATTATAATGCCGCTGCAGTCCTGCTAAATCACAAAAGACACAATATCCCAAATAAATTTTTCAACATTAACCATTTTATACGTGACTGTTAACATGAAAGTTAAACCGTAATAACATATAAGAGATCACAATATCTGGCTATATAGGCATATCTAATATAATGCCAGTACTAACCACAGTGGACATAAAATACAATAATAATAATAGTTAAAAATAATAAAATTTCTAATAAAAGTTCAAAATTAACCAAAAATATGCCAGAATGATGTTTCAAACTTCAAATTTTACTCACAGAAATAGCAAAAATTTGATTGCTGCATTAACAAATATATTCATTGTGATAAAATACGAGATACAGTTTAAATTTTGTAAATGATGTTTAATGTTTTATAAACTATATGATGTGCTGGTAGATAATTATGAGTGGCTGGCGAGACCACTGTGTCACAGGTAGGAAACTCCTTATTATGAAGTCACAGCTGTCTAAAAATAGCTACATTCTCAAATGGCTAGTCTGTGTAAACTGCAAATGCCCACAAACAATTCTTGCTTGGGCAGCAGCCATTTTAGCCTACTCTTTTAGGCCAGTTTTCTTTTTTGCTGTTATCCAAGTGGGCTAGACTTCTGCAAAATTGATATTTAAAAAATATACCCAGCAGTAAAGAAACATCAAAACTCTCAACGATAAATAAAAAATGTATGTAAAATAGGAAATATTATATTCACACAAAAACTCAGTCTCTGGGGGTTTTGCTAGAGCTGACATACACAGAAAAAAAAAATTAATTGAAATATCATATCTAAAAGCAAAAAGAGAGCCAATTTCCAAAATTAAGAAGAAACAATCATCATTTTTTGGCCATGTAGTGAGAGGGGAACAGCTGGAAAATATTGTAACAACTGGAATAATTGAGGGACAAAGAGATATAGGGTAGCAAAGAAAAAAAAGATACCAGACAGCTTAAGAGAATGGCTTGGCAGAAGGTCAACAGGAGAAATGATAAATAACTGTCAAGATTGAAAGTTATGGAGAGACATGATCACCTATGCCAAACAGGTTTGGTACTTGATGGTGATGATCATATCTAAGAACATTAAAAGTAAAACAGACTTCAATGATTCATGGAAAGAAAGAACCCCACATGTGCAGAGAGTAGTGTATAGGAAATAAGGTATCTATCTATTGATATTGTGTGCATGCGCGCACACAGGGCTGAAAGAGACTGAACTAGAGAAACAATAAAAAGAACAATGAAGTGAGAGGCAACAACAGCAGGGATCAGCTCCCTCATTGAGATTTAGCAGCTTGTCCAGAACAGGGATGATTGGCAAGATACAATGTGTGTCCTATGCAAAGTCTGACACTTGATAATGATCATCAGGCATAAAAGAGTAGAATTTCTGCCCTGTGTGCCTTCAGCTTGAAAGGACAATAGATAAACAGATAGTAAAAAAAATAATAATATTTGAGAAAAATGAATATAAATAAAGGACCAAATTTAGTTCTCAAACACTTATTTCTGGTACATAATGATGTTTGCATACCTTTGGCCAGACTTCTCGGATGGATCCTAATTGCATGAGCTTCATGGCATCTGAGTACAATTCAGATGTTTGGTATGCCAACTTGGCTATCATTGCCTCTTTCATTTTGTCTGCAAATAATAGAAACAAAGTAAATTAAACATTTCCAACGATACTAAATTCAGATTTGACCTTGTCTGCCCACCTTACTTTTCAGAAATTTCCTCTAGACCTTTAGAAACAAACTAATTGTTGCATGATATTTGTTACAATTTTTTCTTGTGTCTGTTTTTTATATAACTATTCCAATTGGTGACTGCACTGGAAATTATCATTTTTAGATCATGTAAAGGGAATTAGGCTTCCAGTATCAAGGTATTGTAGTCATGTTTACCTTATCTATCTATCTATTGACCTTTCAAGCCGTAGGCGGCCCATAGGGCTTAGACCAAGATACTCCTCTTATGTGAATTTTTGTTCTAGCAGTTTTTAATTCTTTTAAAGATATTTTATCAAATCTTGCCATTTGTCTCTGTTATGTGCAAGCAGCTCTATCTCATTGAGGGAGCCGATTCCTGCTGCTCTTGCTTCTCTCATCAATGTTCTTCTCAGTGTCTCTCCGGGTCTTCCTTTTTTCCTCTTACTTGTTTCCCAAATGAGGGCTTGCTTTGCTATTCGGTTATTATCTCTTCCTTACTTTTTACCTTAACAAGACTATAAATACATATCAGCAATAAAGATGGTTAATTCCATTTTTCCAATGCTGGTAAGTTTATAGAATGGTGAGACAAATGGTGAGATTTGATCAAATATCTTTAGGATTGAAAACTGCTAGAATAAAAATTTAGATAAGAGAAAGAGTATCTGGGTCTATGCCATATGGGCCGGCTATGAATCGAAAGGTAAATAGATAAAAGTTTATAGATTTGAAGTTCCACTGTTGGGATCTTTGTAGGTGCAGTGGAGAACATGCATCTGCGCTGAAATCCTTTTCAGTGTGTGCAAGTGTGATCTTATCCACTGGGGAACATACTGGGGAGGAGATCTGAACACTCATGGGTGCATCTGATGTGCAAATGAGGATGAGCTATTGACTAAACTGAACTATTCTAATTGATATTCCTGTTTTAGCTATTGATATCATTTCAAACCTGTAGGTCAGATGAATTATAAATCTTACAAATGTACACAAAATATTATTTTTAAAAATATTTCTTAAAAAAAAAAAAAAAAAACTATTTCAAAGCTGTGAAACTGTAACATACAGTGACGTTTGTATGTTTATCAAGATAATTTCTCTAACTGTCTGGCATCTTTTCTGTCTGCCGCCCTTTTTGTCACTTCCCTCAATATTTCCTGTTGTCAAAATATATATTCCAATTGTTTCAGCTCACATTACATATATAAAAAATTAGTACTGTTTTCTCGTAATGTTAGTAATAGGCTTTCTTTTCATTCTGGACAGTGCATTTTAGTTACACATTTTAGCTGTTCATTGGATTCGCAACACTCTTCTGTAAAATATTTCTGTAGGCTCTTAACATTCTATATTATGTTCAAAATTAAAGACGGAGATAATCCTTTCCCTACCATTGTCTTGTGAAAGTTGTACAAAAATGTTATACTATGGAAGATACTGCACTAAAAAGTGTAGACAAAACATTGACAAGTCACAGACAAATCAATAAACATGCATGAGATTCTCAACATTTATCCGTCACTCAAATAATTTTGTTGGCTGTTTACTAACTGCATATGGTTCATAACCAAAAGGCAGAAAGAAAAAAAACACAATATTTTTAAATAAATGTAAACCACTAGAGAGGTGTATGTGAGGTATAACTTGTGTTTTATCACGGTTTACATTACAACAAGTTGAAATATCTGTATCTCTCAACCCAAAGTATCCAACGTAAGCCTGCCAATATTGGGTACCAGGACCACCTTAAGTGGACAAAGTAGAATCAAGGCAAAGAAATGCACATAAATGCATCAAAATGCGAAGCTGCAGGAAAGCTTAGTGAGGAGAAATTTTTTAATATAGAGAAAAAAAAATTTTTTTTAAGTATAGTTAAGTGGGGTTCACATA
This sequence comes from Megaustenia siamemsis, assembly GCA_032433765.1. Taxonomy (NCBI): domain Eukaryota; kingdom Metazoa; phylum Mollusca; class Gastropoda; order Stylommatophora; family Ariophantidae; genus Megaustenia; species Megaustenia siamemsis. The sequence continues at coordinate 45,029,284 of JAVIAB010000046.1, forward strand.
ACAAGTGGACAACAATAATTTTAAAAAGTAGGACAAAGAGCTTGGTTAATTCTATTCACTGGTCATGTCCACATTCAGCTTTGTGCTCTTTAACATCTTGATACTCTAAGAGTTGATCGTCAATATGGGAAATTTCGGATTGAATTTTATTTCAACGGCTTGCACTGCATTTGAACAGCAACACTGGGGGATTGAGTGTTCTAGAGGCAAGACATTGGCCTCTAGTATGAAGATCCTAGGTTCGAATCCCACAAGCTGTGGAAATGTTTCACTTTGAATCCGTGGTTACTTAGGTAGTGAGGTCTGATTTCTAGCCTTCTCAGATAATAGTGAAAAACAGGAGGTACCATGTATACTCATGCACATTAAAAAAAAACTCATGGCAGTTTGAAGTAAAACAGAGAAAGCCAAGATGGCCACTCATCATCATCGCTAAGTGCTGTCTCCGCATTGAAGGTTGGCTACCAAGGAGCGTGATTCCACTCTGTCTCTTGCTTTAATGGTGCAGGTTGTCATAGGCTGATTTGTCCATCTTTTGATGTTACTCATCCATGTTAGTCTTGGTCTGCCTCTGCCTCTTTTACCTTGTATTTTCCCTTCCAAGATTACTTTTAGTACACTGTTGTGTCTTTTAACATGCCCCAAAAATCTCATTTGTCTTGTTCGAATTGTATTTAGTAGTTCTCTTTTCATTTTTAGTTGTTTTAGGACTTCATCGTTGGTTTTATTTTTTTTCCATTCCAATTCTACCTATTCTTCTATAAATCCACATTTCAAAGGCTTCAATTTTCTGTTCTGTTTTCTTGTCTAATGTACATGTTTCTGCACCATACAGGAATGTTGGGAGCATATATGAGAAGATGTAACATTTTGCTATTCTAAGTCTTAGCCCTGGTGTTATTTGTTTTGATGTTAGTATATTTTTCATGACATTAAAATTACTTTCTGCGATTCCTACTCCTTTGCTTATTTCAGTTTTACATTTTCCATTACTGGTTATAGTATGTCCAAGGTAGCTGTAGTTCTGAACCGACTCCAGGTCTACTCCTTCAGCTTTGAAATGTGCAGATATCACAGCTTTGTTGTAAAACTAGGCTGAAAGGTGCAGATATCACAGCTTTGTTGTAAAACTAGGCTGAAAGGTGCAGATATCACAGCTTTGATGTAAAACTAGGCTGAAAGGTGCAGATATCACAGCTTTGTTGTAAAACTAGGCTGAAAGGTGCAGATATCACAGTTTTGTTGTAAAACTAGGCTGAAAGGTGCAGATATCACAGCTTTGTTGTAAAACTAGGCTGAAAGGTGCAGATATCACAGCTTTGTTGTAAAACTAGGCTGAAAGGTGCAGATATCACAGCTTTGTTGTAAAACTAGGCTGAAAGGTGCAGATATCACAGCTTTGTTGTAAAACTAGGCTGAAAGGTGCAGATATCACAGTTTTGTTGTAAAACTAGGCTGAAAGGTGCAGATATCGCAGCTTTGTTGTAAAACTAGGCTCAAAGGTGCAGATATCGCAGCTTTGTTGTAAAACTAGGCTGTAAGGTGCAGATATCACAGCTTTGTTGTAAAACTAGGCTGAAAGGTGCAGATATTGCAGCTTTGTTGTAAAACTAGGCTGAAAGGTGCAGATATTGCAGCTTTGTTGTAAAACTAGGCTGAAAGGTGCAGATATCACAGCTTTGTTGTAAAACTAGGCTGAAAGGTGCAGATATCGCAGCTTTGTTGTAAAACTAGGCTGAAAGGTGCAGATATCGCAGCTTTGTTGTAAAACTAGGCTGAAAGGTGCAGATATCACAGCTTTGTTGTAAAACTAGGCTGAAAGGTGCAGATATCACAGCTTTGTTGTAAAACTAGGCTGAAAGGTGCAGATATCACAGCTTTGTTGTAAAACTAGGCTGAAAGGTGCAGATATCACAGTTTTGTTGTAAAACTAGGCTGAAAGGTGCAGATATCGCAGCTTTGTTGTAAAACTAGGCTCAAAGGTGCAGATATCGCAGCTTTGTTGTAAAACTAGGCTGTAAGGTGCAGATATCACAGCTTTGTTGTAAAACTAGGCTGAAAGGTGCAGATATTGCAGCTTTGTTGTAAAACTAGGCTGAAAGGTGCAGATATTGCAGCTTTGTTGTAAAACTAGGCTGAAAGGTGCAGATATCACAGCTTTGTTGTAAAACTAGGCTGAAAGGTGCAGATATCGCAGCTTTGTTGTAAAACTAGGCTGAAAGGTGCAGATATCGCAGCTTTGTTGTAAAACTAGGCTGAAAGGTGCAGATATCACAGTTTTGTTGTAAAACTAGGCTGAAAGGTGCAGATATCGCAGCTTTGTTGTAAAACTAGGCTGAAAGGTGCAGATATCACAGCTTTGTTGTAAAACTAGGCTGAAAGGTGCAGATATTGCAGCTTTGTTGTAAAACTAGGCTGAAAGGTGCAGATATTGCAGCTTTGTTGTAAAACTTGGCTGAAAGGTGCAGATATCACAGCTTTGTTGTAAAACTAGGCTGAAAGGTGCAGATATTGCAGCTTTGTTGTAAAACTAGGCTGAAAGGTGCAGATATCGCAGCTTTGTTGTAAAACTAGGCTGAAAGGTGCAGATATCACAGCTTTGTTGTAAAACTAGGCTGAAAGGTGCAGATATCGCAGCTTTGTTGTAAAACTAGGCTCAAAGGTGCAGATATCACAGCTTTGTTGTAGAACTAGGCTGAAAGGTGCAGATATCACAGCTTTGTTGTAAAACTAGGCTGAAAGGTGCAGATATCACAGCTTTGTTGTAGAACTAGGCTGAAAGGTGCAGATATCGCAGCTTTGTTGCAAAACTAGGCTCAAAGGTGCAGATATTGCAGCTTTGTTGCAAAACTAGCGAAAAAAGCATCAAACTTAATGGGTGAATGCTAAGAAAAATAAAGAATAGTAACACAAAAAGCAATCAAGATCTTACCTTGTGTGGCTTTTCTGTAAATAGACTCTTGGGCCTGTGCTAACATGAGGGCAGACAGGGCACTAAGGGTGTCAGGGTTAAGGTCTGGTGTTGGGTCTTGCTGGACATGGGACAAAACTATATCCTTCAGGTGACCAAAGATGCCACAAGCTTGCTGTAGGGGTCATAAAAGAGTGTTAAAGATGACGGGAATGGAGCATGTTAAAACATATGTCAAATAATAAATCAGAAGCCAAGGAGACAAAATTCTAGATTACGATACCTATCTGTAACTCTCTCATTTACGATACCTTAGTAAAAATTACGGCTACTTAAATGTAACATTAGGTGCTAAAAAAATAGTACTTTCTGAACTTTCGACACATGGCTGTGTGTTCACACTAGGCAAAACACAAGGACTAGGAATTCATGGAACAGGTTCATTTATGACCTGAGTTTCACCTCATCGACTGGACATATTACAATGTCTATCAGTAGGGTCACCGTAAGTCCATCCGTATGTTCGGCTACATAACTTAACATAAATGAACAAATGATAAACAATGTCCTAACACTTCAAGGATGCCAGGATTTAACATAAATGAACAAATGATAAACAATGGCTGTCAAACACTTCAAGGATGCCAGGATTTAACATAAATGAACAAATGATAGACAATGTCCTAAATACAGATGATATGTATGGCTGGAAAAATATTTAGCTTTTTAAATTGAAAAAATTGGAAGATTGCTTCAAGAACAGAAGCTAATAGTTTCATCAGCATCATGTGCAATACTAGTTGGTGTAGGTGATCATGTCCCTCCACAATCTTCTTTCTACAGTGCATCATATTAGTTCTGTTGTTGACTGCTTTCCATACCATGACACCAAGCTATGCAGTATTTTCTCTCTTTGTTGTCCATGATCTCTCTTTCCTTTTATTTTGCCAGTTGTAACCAAGTATTCAAACTTTACTCTTCTCATGATGTGCCCGAAAACTGTTGATTGTTTCTTTCTGATGTTTTTAGGAGTTCCTTTTTAGTGTTGGCTTCTTTGAGAATTTCATCTTTGGTCTTTTTAGCTGACCAGGGAACTTTCAACATTCTTCTGAGAAATCCCATCTCTGTGGTCTCTAATCGTCTTTTCATTTGTTTGTCTACTGTCCATGATTCGCTTCCATAGATCAGAAATGATTCTATATAGCACCGATGAACTCTCTTTCTCACTTCTATTGACATAGATTTAATATTATCATATATTATTATATTAATCTATTTCATAGATAATAGTTTTAGAGATGTGGATAAACAACATTGTACAAGCTACATTGAAAACAGGGAGCCGTGATAGCTCAGTGGTTAGTGAACTGGACTACAAAGGACAAGAGATAGAGTTTGATCCCAACCGACAGCTTCTGGGTTCACCCAGCCTTTAATGGGTACCGGATTTTTTTCTGGGAAAGTAAAGTGGTACGGGCGTAATACCAACCACATTACCCCAAAAATCATGTGCCGAAGGTCTGTAAAATATATGGTCACTAACACCATATTCCCTATACGCCACTTGGCGTGACGGGGTCACTTTACTTCTTTTTTTTTTCACACTGAAAAATCTAGCTTTTCACTACAATTCTGTAATGGTAGTTGCAGATATAACCCAAAAGATGTGATCTGAGGTTGAACAGATCATGTCACATCAGGAAAAAGACCAAAATTTCAACAATAACTAGCAACATAGAGATGTAGACGACAAATTTGTAAGACATTGAAGCAAAATGAGACTGCTTTATTCTTCTTCTTTCCTTCCTCATCTGCCTTTCAGCGTCGAGGGGAGATACAATTTGCAGTTTTTTGCTCTTCTGTTCGCCTCTGCTGCTGTTATGTTTCCTAGTGCTTCTAATATTCCATCGATCCATCTTTTTCGTGGTCGACCCTTGGGTCTGGTGTTCTCACAATGTTTGTTGAAAACTCGTTGTGTTGAGTTTTTGTTTTTCTGCCTTGTCACGTGGCCAAACTATTTTATCTGTTGTTTCCCTATATATTCTATGGCAGGGGCTATTCCTAGCTTTTTTCTCAGTTCTTCATTTCTGATCTTATCTCTCAGACTGTTTCCTGTCATTCGTCTAACATATTTCATCTCTGTAGAGGTTGTTTTTCTTATTGTTCTTGCATCTAGGGACCAGGTCTGGCATTGGTAGCAAGTTGGGATGAAGATTGTATTGTATAGTGCTCGTTTTGCCTGCAGAGTTATTTCCTTGTTGGACAATAGTGGCGATAACTGTCCAATGATTTGACAAGCTTTGTTGCATTTTGATTCTATCTCTGCTGTTTGAGAATTATCGTTTGTCACTAGACTTCCTTGGTATTTGAATTCCTCTACTTGTTTTAGTTGTCTGCCTTCTACAGTTATGTTGATGTTCTGTTTATTTTTGGCGACATTCATGACTTCTGTTTTGTTGATGTTGATTTTCATGTTGTATTTTGTGCCTGAGTTGTTGAGTTTGTTTTAAGTGTTCTTGTAAATGTGTGGAGGTCTTCTATTGTTTCATGTATTAGTGCCTGACTGCTATATTGCTGGTATAAATCGAACAGCCTAAATGTGTGATCAAATTCTTCAACGCTGTCATCTGCCCAGGTGACAAAGCTGTAAAGAGAGTGTAGACAACAGATGGGTTACTTTAGCTTACCTGAAACAGCTTGACTGTGAGTTTAAGCCCTTCATTGTTATCATGGTTCTGAATAGCAGCAATCTGTGACTGAAGAGCAGCAATGTTGAACAGGACACAGACCTTCTCATAGGCAGCTGATGCAATCGCTGTTATAGAAATTACAAGATACTACTACTACTAAGGCAATACAAAACTCAGTTCCATCTATTTACATTTGTCATAAGATTTACAAAACTCAGTTTCATCTATTTACATTTGTCATAAGATTTACAAAACTCAGTTTCATTTAACATTTGTCATAAATAAAATTTATCAAAACTGAGTAACATTTATTAACATTTGTCATAAAATGTATCAAAACTGAATAAAACCTATTAACATTTGTCATAAAATGTATCAAAACTTAGTAACATCTATTAACATTTATCAAAAAATCATTTGCCATAAAATTTATCAAAACTGAGTAACACCAATTAACATTTGTCATAAAATTTATCGAAACTGAGTAACATTTATTAACATTTGTCATAAAATGTATCAAAACTTAGTAACATCTATTAACATTTATCAAAACCGAGTAAAACCTATTAAAATTTATCATAAAATTTACACATATTTTATTATTATTTCATCGACAGAAATGTCCTGAAATGTTTTATAATGCTTTGCTAAAGTTGTCAGTCAGTGAGTTCATGAATAGTCCAAATTGTATTCTTCTTCTTTGGGAACAGGCAAATAATTGCGTATCTCAATCGCATGTTACTTTCTAGACACAGTCTTAACGCTCCTAGTCATTCTGACTTGTTCCAGCACGGAGGACAGACTTGCTGCTCTAAGTTAAGTGTATTTTATTATACATTTTTCTCTTTTATATATCTTGACGCCCATCCAACCTCTCCTCATGTAGTATTCATTTCTCTCTTCTCTCTTCTTATTTCAACATCATACTTTCCTCGTCCTCCACTTGATCATCTAACATGTAGTTATAGATAATTGTGCTTTACCGTTTGTTGTCATTGTCCTTGTATTCTGAAGAAGGCCACAGGCCGAAACGTCAGTATTGTGTTGTGTTACTTCCTTGTAAAGCTGTCACCATACTTTGGAGTGTTTAGCACACCCCACCACTGGCTCCCTGTATTCTTCTTCTTACAATGGCATCATCAGCATGCAAAACAAAATAGAAAATATTTTGAAGCCTCTCTGTCCAAAATGTTCTATAGTACCATAGTGTGCACACCAAGATGGTTGGACCAGTAGCTGTGAACTATGTGATGTGATTGATGGTTTACACCCATCATTGTTGTGACTGTAAGGAATTTATTCTTCTTTCCAGCCACTAAATACAGAACTTCTTATTGCTGGAACATTAACTTGCACAAAGCAGCATAGTCATTAACTGACTGCATTAACTTGCACTTTGAAAGCAGCATAGTCATTAAATGACTGCATTAACTTGCACTTTGAAAGCAGCATAGTCATTAAATGACTGCATTAACTTGCACTTTGAAAGCAGCATAGTCATTAACTGACTGCATTAACTTGCACTTTGAAAGCAGCATAGTCATTAACTGACTGCATGAACTTGTTAACAATGTCATCTATCGATCTATTGACCTTTCGAGCCGTAGCCGGCCCATAGGGCGTAGACCAAGATACTCGCTCTCTTATCTGAATTTTTGTTCTAGCAGTTTTCAATTCTTTTAAAGATATTTTATCAAATCTCGCCATTTGTCTCTGTTCTGTGCAAGCAGCTCTATCTCATTGAGGGAGCAGATTCCTGCTGCTCTTGCTTCTCTCATCAATGTAATGTCAGCTAACAGAGTTAACATTTTTTTAAAATCAAGTTGATCTGAATGATTCAAATACTCAAAACCTACAAGTGGATATTAAAATTGAAGGAACAGACTTGGAGACAGTTCAGAATTACAACTACCTTGGACATACTATAACCAGTAACGGAAAATGTAAAACTGAAACAAACAAAAGAATAGGAATGACACGATATAGTTTTAATGCCATGAAAAATATACTAACATCAAAACAAATGAAACCAGAGCTAAAACTAAGAATAGCAAAATGTTATATCTATCTTCTCAACATTCCTGTATAGTGCAGAAACATGGACATTAGACTAGAAAACAGAGCAGAAAATTGAAGCCTTTGAAATGTGGATTTATAGAAGAATAGGTAGAATTAAATGAAAAGAAAAGAAAACAAACAACCGATGAAGTCTTATAACAACTACAAATGAAAGAAGAACTACTAAACAATTCAAACAAGACAAATGCATTTTTGGGGCATGTTACAAGACACAAGACTAACATGGACATCAAAAGATGGACAAATCAGCCTATGACAAACTGCACCATCAAAGCAAGAGCCAGAAAGTAAAGGCGCTCTATGGGAGCCAACCTTAGATGTGGAGATGGCACTCAATGATGATCTGAAAGACCAGTATTCAGCTGAAAATTGATTCTAGGCTCTTTGTTGGAAAAAAAATATTTAAAACTCTTCTTGTCTATTCTAATCTACTCATGGAATCAGTTTCATTGCAATCGGGGACAGTCCCATACCCACTCCACCGACTGCCCAAGCATTTCTCGAAGCATATGCAGACTGATTGTTGCTTAAGGTGATGCTTGTAGATACATCTGTTTTTCCCACTGAGCATTCTGGATTGACCAGACCCCTTTTCTACCTTTAGACTCCTCAGTCTCTCAATATATACATCATTGTCCTACCCATCCTCCTCCTTTTCTCTTAAGGAACAAAGAACAAACTTGTTGATGTCCTCTTTGTCCAGAGTCAGACCACATCCAGTGCCTGAGCAGATAGCGAGTTTATCAGATATTTAATTGCAGTGCAAACCAGCCTTCCCTGGACAGTACACCCAGGTTAATGCTCTCACTTTAGAAGCACCTAAGAGCTGTATCCACTCCATGCATGTTAATCTCAGCCTTCCCTGGACAGTACACCCAGGTTAATGCTCTCACTTTAGAAGCACCTAAGAGCTGTATCCACTCCATGCATGTCAATCTCAGCCTGTGCTCATAATTCAACTTGGCTCTACTCCCAATAATCTTTGGGAGAAAATCTATCTCCTTTATCAACCTGGGTGGGGAAAGAACTTACATCAGAATGACAGGCTGAATTATTTTCCCAACCATTCGTCCTTAGCAGACTAGTTCTCTAGCTACTGTTTCCATCAATTTGTAAGAACAACACAAAACAAGAGAAAGAGTGAAGGATTGTTTCACACTGTAATATTTAGTCTTACCCAAGTTCCGTCGACCTGACAAGAATGAACCTTCATCAAATGCATCCCGCCATTTGAACTGTACACGAATCTAATAGTAATGAAGTACAGATAAAATGGTTGAGTAAAGTAGATTAATTACATATGTAAAGGAGATTAATAACTTAATAGCCTTCAATAATTTCTGTAATTCACAAAAATTTATAACTGATAAAAATTCAGACCCAGAAGCAGCCAATGTTTCAGACAAGTACTCTGCTTTTATTAAATTTTCCCAGAAGATGTAAGATGAATGGTTCATCGTATATCCCTAGACCGGCCGTACGCTAATCTTATGGTCTGTTGTTTGATGTGCAACGGGGATAATCTGATGACTGTGTGTCTACATGTTTGGAATTGGAGTCAACAACGATGGACTAACATTATCAAGAGCTCTACATTTTTTTTTTTAAATATGACGATCATCATTTTCAAGAGGAAGTGAAGATATGGTGGATAGGCGACGGGAACAAGTGAAGGCTATGCATGAAAAGTGTTCCTTGTTGCAGTTTCCTCATATTCCAAGTCCGGCTTGTTGCAGGAGCTACTGAGTTAAGTGCTCTGTGCACATCGTGAGTTGTGTGTCTCATCCGTTTTGATCATGTTTTGATCTTCCAATTGTTTATGATGAATATTGATATCGTATGAAAGGGAACGGTTCGCGTTCGTGCCATTGTGTAAACAATGTTTTCTTTGAACATCACGCTATCTGTTATCACAGCGAGTTGGCGGATTTTTATAAATGTGACCACTGGTTTGATAATAAATGTTTGTACATAGTTCATTGACCACCGCTGTAGATCAAGTCTTTATTCTGCTGGCTTCGTACGCGACATTGGAAGTTAATGACCTAACTTTTGCAGACGGTTGGTTTGGGGCAAATTGTACATTACAATGTCACTGCTATAATGACGCAGTTTGTGACAAAACTACAGGGACATGCCCAAACAATGACAGTTGTCAGCACCAATATTTCGGACCCCAGTATCAGTACTTGGATCTCGTTTACAAATACGCCCAAAAATCTGAACCTACTTTCCTGTTTGATAACAACTACACCACATGTAATCCGGACACAGATTCTACATCAGTTGAGGCAACTCTCAATCAATCTTTGCTGTTCTCCTGGTTTAGGATTTATCTGAATGACTTAACATATCCGGACAGTTTCACTGTAAAACTAAATGGTTCTGCCTCATGTAACATTGAATCAAGGTATGTAGTTAGTTCACACGAAATTGATGTCTTTTGCTCTGGGGATGGTCTAATCAACAAGTTACGGATTGAAGGGGCGATAGTTGCAAATATCTGCTCCATCTACATTGGCGGGGGTCGGAATGTGGCTCTCAAACAGAACACAATACCGACACATTTAATGCTTGTTATACAGGAAACGGATGTGGACCAGAGGCCGCAGTTAATGGCAAAACAAAAACCAATCTCTATTACAATGACTGCACACACACACACACACAATTGAGAAGTGGAACCAATACTGTTTACTGGCATCTGAACTTTGCCACGCACCAGAAGACTCACACCATTCGAATCTATCATCGAGCTAGCACTATGATTCGGGTAAAGAATGCCACTCTAAAGGCTTTCTCTGACAGTGGCGGCGTAGTGTTCCAGTATAATGATATATCATACCCAAATATTTCTGTGAATACAATTGCAGTTACCACACAAGCGACAATGGCACACATTAAGATTGAGTTCTCATCGATCATTTCGCAGGCCAACAGTGCACTGACGGTGTGTGAGGTGCAAACATTTACAGACACCTATGTTCTGGATGGGCATTCTTAGTCGTTTTGTGCAGTGTATAGTGGGTGTTGCAAAGGCTGCAACATCATAATCAGTACGTGTCACGGCATCTGTTCACATGGGATCTATGGACACGACTGCTCCGGGTCTTGTCTCAGTGTCTGTCCTTTTTGTGAAGAAAAATCCGGAAAATGCCTACAATGTAAACATCCTGGCTACACCTGTAATGACACTTGTACCGATGGTAATATTGGGCTACAGTGCAAACAGACATGTTATGATGGCTGTGACATCATATGTGACCCGGAAAGTGCAGACTGTACGTGCAAGGAAACGTACTACGGGTCAGACTGCACTCTCAGATGTCCGGACAACTGTTTCAATGACATCTGTGTACAGTCAACCGGGAACTGTACATGCAATGAAGCGTTCTACGAGTCAGACTGCACTCTCAAATCTCTGATAACTGTTTCAACGAAACCTGTGAACAGTTAATTGGGGCCTGCGTCTCGTATGTCGATGATTCCCACGTTAAGAAGAGTCTGCCGACTGCAACACACCCAAACATATGGGTACCTTAATGTATTTCTGTGCTGGACATGGTTCATTTCTTGGTGTTTTTTTCCGTGAAGCCATGGCTCATATCTTATGTGTTTCTGTGCTAGCCATAGCTTATATCTTAGCTTGTGTGTGTGCTGGCCATGGCTCATATCTTGGTGTGCGTCATGTTAGTCATATCTCATATCTTGGTGTGTCCGTGTTAATCATGTCTCATATCTTTATGTGAGTCTGTGTTTAGTCATATCTCATATCTTAGTGTGTATCTGTGTTAGTGACGTGTCATATCTTTGTGTGTACATGTCTGGGTTAGTGATATCTCATATCTTTGTGTGCATGTTTGTGTTAGTCATATCTCATATCTTTGTGTGTGCATGTCTGTGTATGTCACATCTCATATCCTTGTGTGTGCATGGCAATGTTAGTTACATCTCATATCTTTGTGTGCATGTCTATGTTAGGCATGTGTCATATCTTTGTGTGTGCATGTCTATGTCAGTCATATTTCATATCTTTATGCGCATGTTTATATTAGGCATGTGTCATATATCTTGGTGTGTGTCAGTGTTAGTCATGCCTCGTATCGCTGTGTGCATGTCTGTGTTAGTCACATCTCATATCTTTGTGTGTGCATGTCTGTGTTAGTCACCTCTAGTGACTCGGGCAGATGGTGCTCGTAAACTTGGGAGGGCCAACCATCTAAGGGCAGAATCCCCCTACAGAAAAGACAACCTGCTGCCTTGCAGGAAGATTGGGGACAATCAAAGGCTAAGGAAAGAAAACCTGAATCAAATGCTGGCTGAAATCGGATGCACTGGGCCACTGGCGCAGAATACAGTGCAACGTTTTAATGGGTGTTCAATCGGAGTGGATCTGGCAGACTCTAATTGTGATGTTCTGTCTGTGGGGGCGATCAACATACTTAACCTGATGGCTGACTTCATGTGAGAGTCTGGAATCCTGCTCTGATTGAGCTCTGATCGCAAAGGTGGGGGGGGGGGGGGGGGGTGTGGATATGACAATGACCCCAATGTTCCAGATTCAATTTTCAGATATAAATTGAAAAAAAAAAAAAAATTTAAAGAGCCCTGTCATACCACATGGCTAATAGGGAATATTGTGTTTGAGCGCATATTTTTATAGACCTTAGGCACATGACTTTTAGGGTAATGTGGTCTGTATTACACCTATGCCACTTTACTTTCCCATAACAAAATCTGGCACCTATTTATTTATTATTGTTTTTTTATTTGGTTGGCTGAACCTGAAAGCCGTTGTTCAGGATGAAACAAAACATTGTCCTTAGTAGTCCAGTTCACTAACCACTAAGATATGATGACCCAAATTATCAGATATAGCCATTTTTTTCCAGACTGACACAGTTTCTGAGGTCACCCTAACTAAAATGCTAATGATCAGTTTTTAGAAGGTCTGAATTGAGTTGTTTTTTTTTTTTTTTTGTTAACATTTTACAGGTTTTTCACTGCCTTTTTAATATTCTGACATAATGTCAATCTTAATATATAGCCTAATGTAATAGTTGCTAAAGAATCATCAGTTTAAATAAATTATTGCCTCTGTCCGCCCACTGTCTTGCCATTTATTGCTCATTATTATTTTTAGATAATGCCCATGAGGCAATCACCGGAGGCTGTAGAATTATGATTTTACAGAAGAATGTTGAGAATATCATGGATAGCTAAGAAGAGTAATGAAAAAATGCTGCAGGGGGCCAAAGCAAAGAAAGATCTATTTCCAATATTAGAAAGAAACAATCATTTTTTTTCACCATGTAATGAGAAGGGAACAGCTGGAATATATTGTGAGAATAGGGAAAATTGAGGGACGAAGAGATAGAGGGAAGTAAAGAGAAAAGATTCCAGACAGCTTAAGAGAATGGCTTGGCAAAGAGTCAACAACAGAAATGATAAATAGCTGTTGAGGTCATCAGTTGTGGAGAGACATGATCACCTACTCCAGCAGACATAGTACTTGATGATGATGATGATAAATGAACATGAAAACTGTTAAGTCTTTTTAGTGCCGTCAATAGCTATTCTAATACTTTAAGATACTAGTTTCCTTTATATTATTATTAGTTTTGGACCAGATTTGAACTTTCACCATTTGTAATTACTTCCTGCCACTAAAGTACACAGATGGTTCAAAAAGGTGACAAATAGAACAAAAAATATATATCCAAAATAACAAAAAATAAAAACCTACATAACAAAATATAAATCTAATATAACAAAATATAAATCCAATATAACAAAATATAATAAAAGTTCTCTGACCTGATTCTCTGCAATTGGTAACTTGTTTTCGATGGCAACCAACTGGTCATAATACCTACAAAAAGAGAAAGAACAGCATTAAATAGCTGGTTATAATAAAAACAATATGTAGAGAAACAGTATTCATTATTTACCTATATTGTATATGACAGTGAAAGAGACATTATACATTAGTTAACCATATATATATATATATATATATATATATAATATGAAAATGTATTCATTCTTCTACATTTTCAGCTCCCTGTAGAGCACAGGTCTTCAACAAATACTTTCCAAGCCGTTCTGTTTCTTGCCATTTTTTTAAGATCATTCTATGTCTTCCCCATCATCTTCATCTCTTATTCCTTCCATCTTCTCCAAGAATATCTTAGTCTTCCCCTTTGTCTTTTTCTTTGGGGGTTCCAAAAAAGGGCCTGTTGTGTAATACTCTCAGTTGGCTTCCGCAGTGTGTGTCCTATCCAGCACCATCATCTTCGCTGTATCTCTTTATCCAGGTATTTCACTGGTACATTTCCATAATTCTGTTAGTGATTTTGTCCTGCCATTTCCATACTTTTATTCTACATAAGCATCCATTAATGAAGGTATCTTCATGATTGTCATTTTTGTTGTTCTCCATGTTTCACAGCCATATAATAATACTGACTTAACATTGGAGTTGAAAATTTTAATTTTTGTATTTAACCTAATTTCTTTGGACTTTCATATGTTTCCCAGTGCAACGAATGCTCCTCTTGTTTTTGATATCCTTATTTTGGTATCATTCTGTGCCTCCATCTTTGTCTATATTACTGCCCAGATATATGTAATATTGTATGTCTAGTAGAGGTATTTCTCATAATTTTATTTGGTTATTGCCAATTGCATTAATTCTCATAATGTTGGTCTTATCTCCATTTATTTTCAATCCTAGGTTTTGTGATCTCTCATCAAGTATGCTCATTTTATCCTGCATCTGTTGATGGTTGTGTGATAGGAGGGCTATGTCATCAGTAAAGTCTAAATCATTAAGTTGCTTGGTCAGTAACCACTGGATTCCATTTCTGCTGTTCTAAGTTATTTTCATAACTGTATTCATTTATTCTTCTTCTTCTACCCTTTTAGCTCCCAGTGGAGCATAGGTTTTCAACAAACACTTTCCAAGTCGTTCTGTTTTTTGCAATTCTCTTAAGATCATTCCATGTCTTCCCCATCATCTTCATCTCTGCTTCTATCTGTCCTCTCCAAGAATTCCTTGGTCTTCCCCTTTGTCTTTTCCCCTGGGGATTCCAAAAAAGGGCCTGTTGTGTAATACTCTCAGTTGGCTTGCATAGTGTGTGTCCTATCCAGCTCCATCGTCTTCGCTGTATCTCATTATCCACTAGTATTTGACTGGTACATTTCCATAATTCTATGTTAGTGATTTTGTATTCAAAAAATTAACTGTATTCATTACTTGATAATATTGTTTATAAAATCGAGAGAAACAGCAATAATTAATCTGTCACATTTACAACAAAGAGAGAAACAGCAATAATTAGCTGGTCAATGTAGTCAAAAAAGTGGGCAACGTTAATTAATTGGTCAAATTTACAACAGTGAGGGAAATTAAATTAGTAGGTCATAATGTTAAAACATTCTTTCCAATAAATTATGATGGTATTATAGAAATACTCAAAACCACATCAGGAAAAAAATCTGAAAAACCTTGTGGTATCAAGAAAGGCTACAACAAGAAAAAATTTTTTAAACTGAGAGAGAGAAATGAAAGAAAATGACAAACTGGTTGAAATAATATAGACTATAACAAGCAATTAAATGCTTAAAAAAACCAAACAAAAAAAACCAGGCGTTATGGAAAGAATTCATCCATGCCACAAAGCAAGGCATATGATGACGATGATGTTAAAGAAACATCTTCTTTAAATTATGCTTCCTAGATGTGGACTGCTTCTGTTTCTTCTACTTTCATTCAGAAAAGGATATTTGCTCCATCATGTCAGTGGTTACAGTGAAGCTGTAACATTTGTGCACACACAGACACCGACTTACGATGGGGTTACATTCCAAAAAAAAAAAAAAAAAGTCATAAATTGAAAGTGTAACAGTATAAGATGAATGAAAGTATGGGGCAGGTAACTCAGCAGGTACCCATTTCTTAATAGACTATGACAGTAACATAGAATAGCTGTCATCAGTGTTAGTGACAGAATAACAAGTTGTGGGAATGGGGAGTTCATAGCGGGTAGTGGACAACCCACGGAGGATGGAGGTGAAGGAAAGGTGCAGAATAGTGCTGGACATAATAAGTTTAGGGAGAATGGAAAATTTTCCAAGCAGTTGTTGTGGAAGTGGGGCTTGAAATGCATGGCTTGGCCATCCGGTAAATAGATTGGCAAACAATTTCCAGGACAGGTCAAAGTCATGAAGTAAACATTATTTTGAAACTCAGGAGAGGTCAAACTGAGCAGAGGTTATATTGACGTCATGAAAACAGTCTGTTTTGGTCAAGTCTTAGACATAATTCAACTAAGGGTCAGAATGATGAGATATGATTGGTTTCAGCGGTTGCAAGTTGTCACTTCGCGATGACTTAGCGAAATTTCATTGGCTACAGATATTCCATACGAAAAGTTATGTTGGGGTATTTAAGCTTTGACAGAATAGGTTTTTGGGAAGTTAAGTTAGGAATCTCCAAAAGTTGGTAGTTCAGTAGTCAGGAAAGTAATTAGGAATTTAAGTTAGAATCGAAAAGTTAGTTAGGAAATGAAAGTCAGAAAGTAGTTTGTAGTTCTAAGTTAGTTGAGAAGTTATAAGGGAACAGACTAGAGAGCAGTAAGAAGCAGTTTTAATCATAAGTGTGGACTAGTGAAGCTTAGAGTAGGAAAAAGCAGTGACTTAGGAAATTAGTTGAGCAGTAGACAGAACCAGAACAAGTGAATTAGAAAATAATGAACATTTAGTTGTGAAAGTGTTTTTGAGAGTGTTTCCAAGTTGTGCTTATAGAGACAGGAAGTCGTAAGTAAGTTGTGAGAGATATTAATTTATAATATGCACTTGTGGACAGTTCAATAAATATTCTGTGACAACCTCCTGAACGTCCAGAATTAAAGAACATTAATTCTAAGAGAAGTGCATCCACTATAATGTATCATGTGCCAAGTTAAAGATTAATAAACTTGATTATGATTATGTATTATGAAAATAGTCTGTGATGATTGTGTTCACTACGTTGTGATAAATGTTCTGCAGTTCCAACAATAAGAATAACAATATAAAGAAAGAAATAAATAGCATCAACCACCTATAAACTTTGGCAAACTTTAGATACCTACGGGGTAGCAGGACAACTACTAGATAATATAATGGCATTATATAAAAACAGTCAAAGTGCCGTTAGTACACCAGAAAGTCTGTCAGAATGGTTTCAGGTTACAACAGGTGTAAGACAAGGATGTGTCCTCTCACCACTCCTCTTCATCATATATAACGACAAAATAAATCAGGAAACAACCAACAATAAGGAAAAATCAAATAGTAATATAGAGGTAGAAAATTCCAACATCAACAAGCTACTATTCGCAGATGACCAATGCCTAATATATGAGGACGAAAACCTGCTACAACAACATATAACATCTCTAGATAAAAGTTGCACAAATTACGGTATGAAAATTAACACAGCAAAAACAGAGGCTATAAGAATAAGCAAATTAAGACACCCATTAAAAATTAAGATCAAAGATAAACAAATAAAACAAGTAAAAGAATTCAAGTATTTGGGCACAATGTTCACAGAAGATGGAAAACTAGACAGAGAAATTGACATGAGAATACAAAAAGCAAATGCTGTTACATACCAGCCTTCACCATTGCTAAGACATCCAAACATTTCTATGCCAGCTAAACAACAAATGATAAATAGCATTTTCATACCAACTTTGTGCTATGAAAGTCAAACATGGACCATTTAAAATCACAATTAAGAAAGATCAATACATGTGAGATGCGATGCTTGAGAAAAGTAACAAACAACACAAGAAGAGATAGAATACCAAATGAAACCATAAGAAAAATGGTAGGAACAAAACCCTGCCAAGAATATATAGAACAACAACAACTTAAATGGTTTGGCCACCTGGTCAGAATGAATCCTCACCAATCATCATCAAGGGTGTTCTTCTCGAAAATGCATGGAAAAAGACCAAGAGGAAGACCCAGAAGAAGATGGATAGATGCAGTGACAGAGACATGTAACAACAAAGGAAAATCACAAATTCAGACAATTCGAGCAGCTCAAGAACGACAAATGATATAAACCACAACACCTTTTAGGTATCAGTGAAAAGAGAAAAGAAAGAAGAAGAGAAGAACCACCTATAACAGAAAGTAGCACATGACATTCTAAGCAAATTTTATGAACAGCCATTAGAAAATGGGAAATAGCTGCTGGAAGAGAGCTGTATGCCCCTATAGTGCACTGCACACAAGGTTACAGAGTATGTATTGTTGCATTTAATGTTATTATACTGTACTGGCTAAATATAGAAAATGACATCATAGTGTTTCCTCTCAAGATTCCCATCACTTGCACTAACGTCAGACCTCAAATTATCATAAGTAGGAGTGTATCTAGTATCTGTACTTTGTTCTGGGTGTATAATAGTCTACAGACACTTTTCATTTCTATTAATGATCTTTCTTCACTTCTCTCTGGCCAACTTAACTGGCCAGGTCAGTAAGGCATATTAATTCTCTATTTTTTTAAATATTTTTTTAAATTATTTTTACAGAACTTTTTAAAAACTTGTTCTTGGTTTCTGTTTATATTGTTTATGTCCCAGCGGCTGGCCAGCTTTAGATCTGAAAATAAGAAGATTCTATGCCGTCTGTTATCATACTACCATTTTTTTCTATTTTCTAAACAAGTGTGACTTTAGGCCCAGACTAAAGAACAATTACATTTTTTGGGGACCAGATTTACTTTCCCACACCGAAACCCTAAGTACTTGGTCAGGCCTGACCGCCCATTTCTTAAACTACTGCATCAAGTGGGGACTGGGTGGTCTGAAGGTAAGATGTCGGCCACTGGACAGGAAGGTCCAGAGTTTGAGATCCCACCACAGGCAGTGGACATTTTTTTTTAATCAAACCCATGGTTTCTTCATGTGTTTACCCCCTCCCTGGTCTCTGGGTAGGGAGATCCCATTTCTAGCCCTGTCAGAAAATAGCAAAAAACAAGATGTCCCGTCTGCACGTTAAAGACCCTTGGCAGATATGGTTGAAAAGAGTAGACAAAAAATAGCTGCTGTCCAGGCAAAAATTGGTAAGCAAATATACCCATCCAAGCCGAAGACATATGTAAAGGTAAAGTACAATACTTGAACCAGCGTCTTAGCACGCGAGTTTACACCCATATGTGCTCGGCCGCCTATCCAGAAATATTCAGATATTTCTGTATAGTGTCGCTTCAAGCATCGAAACTCAGATGCGAAGCGACATTCCTCACCTTCCCAAGGTAATACCCTGGTACCCATTTCTTCCAACGGCTGGGTCGACCGCAAGACATATGTGTCGGACTGTATGGCGCAGATATCACAGTTTTGCTGTAAACTAGTGACACAACGCATCCACGCCCACTTAATGAGCAAACACTAAGAAGAAGAAGAGTGCATCGAGATGGAGTGGGAACTTGATCTGTAACTTGATTATGTCTGAAATCAGCTGCTTTCATTCATCAACTTTTCTCATCCTAGACCTCTTCAGTGACCTTTGAAATTATCCAAAAAGTAGACCACTCAAACTGTGGATGCCGAGTGGAAATGGACATAAAATACATTGGCATGTGTGTGTCCTGAGGCTATTCTGATTTCTTCTTCTTCCTTTCAACTCCCTGTGGAGCATAGGTCTTCAAGAAATATTTTCAAAACCATCTTGTTTCATGCTATCATCTTAAGATCGTTCCACACATGTTTTCCCCACCATCTTCATCTTTACTTCCACGTGTCTTCTCCGTGTATAGTCTGTCCTTTATGGTGTAGAAACATTAAAATAACAAAAGGAAACATTAAAATAACAAAAGGAATTGCATGTTTAAGCCATGTGGAATGATAAGACTTGTTTGGCACCTCAACTACATGTACATGTGGACAAGCACCCCAGACTGTTGAACACATACTACAAGACTGTAATGAATATAGTAGACTGAGGAAAACCCATTGGCCAATAGACACAACACTACAAACAAAACTATACGGGCCACTGCAAGAATTACAAGACAGTAAAATCTATACTAAATCTTTCCTGTGTGTTACCGGGGCCTCATTATGAGGGAAGTAAAGAATAGTGACACTGTGACCTTCCAGACATGTCGTAAGAGGCGACTAAGGAGATTTATCGATGGCTTGATATCATTGTAAAAAGTATTGTTATGGAAACAGCGCCATATATTTTAGAGCAGTGATCTCCGCAATATGTGCCACTTTGGCACGCAAGGTTTCTGTTTTTGAGATTGTGGTTCTGCCCTATGTGCCGTCTTCGACTCGAAAGGACACTAATAGATAGATAGATAATCTATACACGAAACGACATTGGAGATATAGACAATACTTCGGGCAAATGAAAAATTGATGGATAAGAGTTGTCAAACCATCGTTTTGACTCCAAGAGGTTTTCATCAGGTCTTCAATAACAAACAAAGCTATGACTCGAGAGTCTGAACAAGCAGAATTCAAAACAGGTAGTAAACCTTTGAGTCAATATCTTGGTTTGCTCAGTTTTATGTTAAAACTCTTTCTTTCTCCAATTCCTCTTGCCCCCATTTGGGTGTCGAGGAGATACAAAGTTCTGGTTGTCACTCTTTTGGCATTGATGTAGTTGTAGCGTATCTTTCATTATTGTACAGATATTATTAAGGAGCCATGTTAACTCGGTGGTTAGTGGTGAACTGAGCCTTAAAGACATGAGAACAGTTTGGTCTCGATCAAAATCTCCTAGGTTCCCCCAAACTTAAATGGGTACCTAATTTTTCAGGGAAAACAGGTTGACTGGTGTGATCCTGGCCACATCACCCACAAAATATGCCATTGGTTTTGAAAAATGAATAGAACATACAATGCAAGTGTCAAGTGAGAGTGTTACACATAACAGGCCCCTTTTTGGAATCCCCAGGGCAGTAAACAATGAGGAAAGCCAAAGTATACTTTGAGGAGTCTGGTGAAAATAGAGATGAAGAAAATGGGGAAGGCATGAAGAAATTCTAAGAGTGTGACAGTTAACAGGGTGGCTTTGAAAGTGTTTATGGAAGAACTTTACTCCAAAAGGTGTTGAAAGTTTGAAGAATAAGAACATACTGAAAAATACTACATTTGAAGAAGTAAAAGGTAAATTGTCAAGACATAATTCAGCACTTCACTGAGCAGGTGCCAATTTTTTTTTAGTGGGTTCAACTTGAGATCACCATTCTGTAATCTAATCCATCATCCCTTTAACACCAAGCCAATGGGCTACTACTAAGATAGTGATATTCTCTTTGAAGACAAGCAAAAAAAGGATAAAAGAGACTGAAAACATCAAGAGTTGGAAAAAAAAGAATAAAATTTAGAATCATCGGGACAAGACACACAGCAAAATGGTAGCCAACCTACAATGAGAAGGCAACAAAAGACACTAAATGGAAAATAAAATGTAAAAACATGATGCAATTTCAAACTGCCTGAACAACTAGATCCCCAATTAATCTTTACCATTCTACTTCTACTCTGTAGTCTCAAGCTCTTCCTCATCTTTCTATTTTATGTATCTCAACGCTCATCCTACCTCTCCTCATGTAGCATGCACATCACTCTCTCTCCTTTCTTATTTCAACATCCTACTTTCCTCGCCCTCCACTTGATCATCTAACATGTAGTTATAGATAATTGTGCTTCACCATTTGTTATCGTCCCTGTATTCTGAAGAAGGCCACAGGCCGAAATGTCATTATTGTGTTATGTTCCTTCCTCGTAATGCTGTCACCATACCTTGTAGTGTTTATCACACCCCACTAATGGCTCCAATCTTTACCATTCTTAAAAGATAAAGAAAGACAGACCAAAGGCAACTTGAAAGAGACAAAATAAAAATGAGTAGTGAGGACCAGACTTGGGATAAGGGAGGAACTTTGTTGTCCTACACCACAAGATGTACAAGCCATAGACGTTTTGCCCAACTATGACCAAGGAAGACAAAAATGTTGTGTTTTAATGTAATAAAAGCAAATCCTCAAGAAAGAACAATTTTGCCACAGAGAATCACAAGATTGATTATATACTACAACCTTAATCACATCAAAGGAAAGTATACAAATACTTGGAGACACAGAATATATATCCCCAAGATATCAAAGGAAAACATTAAACCACAAACTTCATTGATTTGCACCAGTGATGATGAATTATGACTGTTATTGTTCAAAATAATATACTGATAATTTGTACACAGTTGAAGGCAGACAATTAAAACAAGTGAACAAATGTTAATATCTAGGAAGTGTAGTGACAAACAACAATTGTCAAGCAGCAGAAATAGACTCAAGGTGCAACAAAACTTGTCAAATCTTTCGGATGTCTATCACAACTATTGCCCAACAAGAAAATACCTCTTGAGGCAAAACGGACACTCTATAATACAATGTTCATTTCAGTGTTGTGCTACCAATGCTAGACCTGGACCCTAGACACAAGAATAAGAAAAAAAAACAACTACCAAAACGAAATGCGTTAGACAAATAACTGGAAACAGCCTGATCAGAAATGAAGAACTGAGAAAAAAGCTACAAAAACATTTCTACCATAGAATACTTAAAGAAACAAGAGATAAAATGGTTTGATCATGTTATAAGGCAGAGAGACCATAACACAACACAATGAGCATTTCATCCCTAATTATGATACCTATCTGTAACTCTCCCATTTACGATACCATAGTAAAAATTACTACTACTTAAATGTAACATTAGATGCTCTATAAATAGTATTTTCTCTGAACTTTTGAGACACAGCCGTGTGCTCACACTAGGCAAAACAAGGGGACTCGGAATTTCTGGTTCAGGTTGATTTATGATCTAAATTTGCTCATGGACCGGACGTATTACAGTGTCTATCGGTACGCTCACCATAAGTTCATCAGTATGTCCAACTACCTTATAGCATTATACGCTGTGTTTCCCAAGTCACAAAGGGTTGTTTGATGTCTGCCAACAACTGAGGAAATTTCCCTGGTCACAGCACACACACAAAAAATGTCTATCACAACTATTGCCCAACATGTTGTCATGCTACATATTATCCATATGTTAACACTGGCTCTACATAACATTTATGAGCTCTTTCTCTAGTTTCTATTGTCAAAAATGGATTGCACAATATTGGTGGATTGATTTTCCTTATTTTTTTTTTAAAGCTGCTTTTGCCTGAGCTATTCTGCATATCACTTCTATTTACATCTACCATCTGAGGTTAACATTGTTCCCATAAATTTAAACTCATTTACATGTTTTAATATTGTTCCACTTGTCTTTATTGGCATAGCGGTGAAGTTTTTTTTCTTTGTTGCTACCATTACTTCTGTCTTTTTGCTATTAAGGATGAGTCCTAAAGTCCTTTATTTTTGCTTTCCCTTCACTACTTGTCTAACATTTTCTGTAACTCATTTCCACTCTTAGCAATTAAGACTGCATCATCAGCAATATTCTTTCTTTTTGTTTTTTTCCATCATTCGCCAGCTTACACTTTCACCTCTGACGAAGTCCCTAGAGACTAGGAACTGAATTTTGCGTGTTAATCCAATTTTCCATGGCAGCCGGGTGCACAGGGGTCCCTCGCCGCACAGGCAGATAATTCCGACTTCGGAGGTGCTCATATTTTTTTATGAGTAATTAACTAACGTTTCAAGCAGGGCCTCGCTGCTGAGACCAGGGCCAGTTGCCGCAGAGAGAAATCATAGATAAAAATCCCAACCATCAGCAATATAATAGTATAACTATATATAATAATAATAATGGAGTCAAATGACAAGAGAATTAAATTTAAATTAAATTGTAATTTACCATGGTCTGATTGTCGATCCTTGGCCTTGTTTAATAAAACTAAACTAAAAACTTTAAGCTTTATTTAAAGTAAAGGGCGGTACTAAGTACTTACTGTGTTTACCTAGTTAACGTCCTATACTATAACAGCACATTACCTATACTTAATTCTGGTAATTTACGAACATTACGATGTTGTCTTATCTTATAGTTAAACTATAGCTATTAAATATCAATTACTAATTTATCATGACTTGCAATAACTTCCTGAAATATCAATATGAAATGAATCAAACAAAAACTCAAAACAACTTGCCGATACAACACTTCCAGGGCCGTCTCATGTTTGTCCAACGACTTTGTAATCATTGTGTTCCTCAGTTTATTAAACTCATTGAGAGCTTGGTTATAATCATCTGGATTTGCTTGTGTAAACGTATTTCGAATAAATATTTTCAAAGGATAATTTAAATCAACTTCGTAAGTCTTTTTCAGCGGTACCGATATGAACGACGCCATCTTATTCTGTGTTTGGTCACGTGGGGTCAGGCTTCTAATTTTGGAAACCATGACGTCAGTTATGACTAAAAAAACATGTGCTCCCTTGTCAGTGGGTCCGTGCTATTTTTAAATGAGAATATACATAACATTCTCTGTATGTGAGTCACATAAAGGGCCGTTACTATAAAATATTTTATTCTTAATTGATTACTGCTCATTATATACCATTCCCAAAGCAGGCTTTAGACTTGGTGAGGCTCGATGCTTGATGAATAGGGAGATTTTCTCCTTGAACAAGTCAGTCAGACTGATGCAGTCGTGATTGTACCTACCGCACATAAGGGGAAGAGGGACCTTGATAGGTGTGGATGATCTGGTGTTCAAGGTAACCCATGAAATGACAAGCGTAACAAGGGCCCATTTTAGTGCTCATCGCTACCCCACTGATCTGAGTGAAGAAGTTGCCGTCGAAAGAGTTGAGGTAAAGAACTGGTTCCGCTAGACGGAGGAGGATGTCGGTTGTCCTAGAAAGTTGACTTCTCTTAGCAAGGAGAAATTTGAGATCTCGAAGACCATCGGTGTGGGGAATGGCGGTGTACAGGGAGCAGGCATCCATAACAAAGAGACAGTAGTTACGGTTTGGAGAATTTTTTTTTTCTTTCGCGAGCTTTCACCTCTGACGAAGTCCCTAGAGACTAGGAACTGAATTTTGCGTGTTAATCAATGTTTACCTGGCAGCCGTGTGCACAGGGGTCCCTCGCCACACAGGCAGATAACTCCGACTTCAGAGGTACTCATATTTTTTTCCCGTCGATGAGTAATTGACGTTTCAAGCCGGGCCTCGCTGCTGAGACCAGGGGTGGTTGCCGCAGACAGAAATTATAAATAAAAATCCCAACCGGTGTAGCCGGGATTTGAACCCACAACCTCTCTGTCTCGAGGCCGGCGTCTTGCCTCGAGACCAACCGGTCAACCCGGTTTGGAGAAATGATGATGGAGGCAAAGATATTCAGAACGTTGTCTTTAACAAATGAAGGGACGTTCATAACGCTGGGTTACAATCACTGTCGAGGATGTCGAAAATGTTGTGGTGATGGAAGGCCCCGGTATCACTGCAAACAAATTAAAATCCATAATTGCTCAACCGCCCGTGCCAGTGGAATCATCCGAAATAATATCGCATCTTCCAAACAAAGAAAGGTAGTTGTAGTTCCCATCATAGCAGTATCAGCACACGCCAAAAGACATAAGGCGAAACCGCACAGAGAGTGAACACTGCCAACTTTTCTCTGTCATACGATATCATCATTCATCATAAACAATTTTAATATCGAAACATGATCAAAACGGAGGAGGCACACAGCTCACGGTGTGCACAGAGCACTTAACTCAGTAACAAGCCGGACTTGGAATATGAGGAACCTGCAACAAGGAACACTTTTCAGACACAGCCTTTAACAGTTCCTGCCGTCTGTCCGTCATATTGACCGGAAGTTCACGTCCTCCTGAAAATGATGATCGTCATATTTTTTTTTTTTATTATAGTGTTTGAAGATGTTAGGGCATCGTTTTTGACATCAAATGCGAACATATTAAACACAATCGTTGGAATCAGAAATGTGTACCACGAAATACGACATAAAAAATATAATTTGTCGTTCGGGAGAGTCATGTCTGTGTATCTTTGGCAGCATGTAGAAGGAGGGTCTGCCTAGGCCACAATTCAGGAGGATTATATGGGGCGAGCAAGCAGGAAGTTTACACCCAACCCCCCGAACGTACTGCAGAATTGTCTCCCGTACTGCGGCATTACTTGAGACAGTGGCATCGTTAGAGACGGGTTCGTAGAATATCTAGTCAGCTGTCTGTGCCCGTCACGAACATAGAGGTGCTTCCTAAGACAACCACAGAGCCGTCTGCAGGCTTGATGACAGTGGAGAAGATTCGAGAGAGCCTCCTTAGGTGTCTCTGGTCTTCTTTCCTCGGTCTTCTACAAACCTACTGACTCCCATTGTTTCCTCCGCTACGACTCTTCCAACCCTACATTTTGGAAGAACTCTCTACCCTTTTCGCAATTACTCAGGCCTCGTCGCCATTGCCAGGATGATGAAGATTTCCTACATCAAACCCACCTCATGCTAGATTTCTTTCGCCTACGCTTCTGTCTCGAATCAATCTCCTACCTGCTCTCCAACGAGTTCTCCGCACCTCACGCCAGGCTGCCCTCACCCCGTCAACTCCTCCCCCGTCTGACAGGATAGTACTTGCTTCCACATATCAACCTCACCACTACGCGGTGATTACAATCATTCACTGCTACCTTCCCATTCTTCGCCCCGACTTCACTACCAATTTACTCTTCATTGATTGGTTCCGGGGAATATGGCGCCCTGTTCGCTGGCTTCTTCAGAGGACTCACAGATAAGTGCTGATTTCCAGTGAACTTTTCTGTTTATTTGTTTGTTTTTATTGATATTTTAATGGATCATGTGATTATACGCGCTTCCTATTTGATGTAAATCACGTTGCTTCTTTTGATTCATTGCATTTTGTTACAATTTCCTTATTTAATCACTTATACTCATCCTTGTTGTTGATTGCACTATTGAACGCGTCAAAAATCGCAGTTTGTTTACGCCAGTCTGTCGTCAAGGCTCACCCAACGGTCTCATCTGCGATAACACCCATGAGAAAGATGCAGTCATCTATACAGACGGGTCTGTAATACATCACCAAAGAAGTGCATGGGCATTTACAGCACGCTCGGCAGGCAGAATAGTCAAAGAAGACAGTGGTGCATACGTCATGACCATGTGTAGCATGACAATGGAGGCGATGGCAGTGACCAAGGCATTCAAATGGTTAGAGTCACAAGACTACATCCACGCATGTATACTGAGTGATTCGATGAGCATGATAAAAAATAGTGGAGGCGGGCTCTGTACGCAAGAAATGGGTAGAGTCGTTGCAGAAATCCAAAATACGTAAGGTCACCTTTGTCTATGTCCCTGGACATGCAGGAGTACGGGGAAATGAAAGAGCGGACAGGTTGGCTAGCTGCGCTGTCGTTGGGGACGGGCAACCAATGGATCGGGTGGACATCATCAATGCACTCCGAGATGGGGGAAGAGCACAGGACTTCGACAAACACAGATACACGTCACTTCTTCGGATGATGGAAATGGGAGTTAAGATGGGCACAGCCAGAAATGAGAAACTTAGTGGCCGTGTAAAAAGACTTATCAACCAACATAGAACTGGAGTCGTCAGTCGCTGGACACTGAGGGAATTGCTGAGGAGGGGATCTAAGCACTTATGGACATGTTCGGAGTGCAATGCTGATGACCCGCAAATAACTCAATAACTCTTCATTGACCCTCCATTAATTGCCTTCAAGCATGATCGCAACCTTCACTATATGTTTGTCAGGGGCCGCATCCCGTCTCCCTCCATAACCATCTGGGTACTAACCGTTGCGATTACAATCAATGTAAGACTTGCAACCAGGTTTCTCCTGACGGATACGGCTCTCTTCCCTAATGGTCCTTTTAAAATCAGAGGATTCACTTGTACATCGCGTAACGATATTTATACCGTAATACATAAGCGATGTAAGATTACCTGTATAGGCGAATTAGGTGGCCACCTCATACACCGATGCTGTAAACATCTGTAGAAAATCACTAAAGACCTAAGTACCCCAATAGTATCCCACTTCAACTCTAAGGGCCATTAGGGTAAGGTGGATGTTCAAGGCTCTGGCTTAGTGTTATATTCTTCTGACAGCCGTATCCAACCGATCCACATTAGGGAATCGTGTGATTGACTGCATGGGTTGCCTTATTCCACGAGGGATCAATTGAGCCCTTTTTCATGGGTACTCTATTACCAATTTCTCCCCTCCACGTGTTTCTGTCATTCTCATCTCTCTTCCGATTCCCCTCTCTCTCCTCTCCATTCTTCCCTCCTCTTCTCCTGTTTTGGCCTCTCACACCCTGACGTAATTTCCCCAGTCGATATTCAGAGTCTACATTAACATATTTGTAAGTACGTTAGCACCCATCAATAAGAGTCAAGACCCCTCTTTACCAACTTATATTTATAATTACAGTTGTACTGCTATTATTTACCTGCTTGTTCCTTACTTATATTTATAATCCTTATCAGTATGTATTCTGCCATATTCTCCTCTTTCACTTTATATTTTAGTTCTACCTTTCTCTTGTGTTTTTCTTTTTTATCCCGTTCCCATATTGCTGCGGTTATTCTACTTCTTTCAGACACACCAATATCCTATCCCTCCTAGTATATAACACGTGTTTACGCCAGTCTTCCATATTCCTCCTGTTACGACACATTTATCCCCTTGTTTCCCAGTCACGTCTAGCTTTGTTTGCTCATGTTTTCACGCCATAGTACACACTTCTCTAACTTGGGCCGGTACCCGTCTCATTCTTATTCTTGACTGCCTTTCACGCCTCATATTATCACCTTCCAACCTCATCCGACTTCTCGTCTAATCTCCGACTGGTTCTTTTTCCCCATCTCACGTCTCATCACATCCACATTTGACATACAGTCATCTACTCGCTGGAAGCTTTTGGATCGTGCCTCAGATAATCCTCATATTATTTTTTAATATGTTTTAGCTTACTAATTTGTATACATTTTCACTTGTTATCCTCTTATATGTAGTATATCTCCCTTTTGTTTTATTATTTATTTTCTTATCTATCTTTTCTATTTCTCCTTGATTTACCTGCCCCACTCATTCTAGATGTAGTAGATGTTATTTTTATTCCACTGTCGGTTTGTGCTGTTCTTATTCTCTGGCGAAGGCCGAGTGAAGGCCGAAATGTCAGTATTTTGTTGCGTTCCTTTTATTGTAAAGGACTCTTTCAAAAGGGCCTTTAATGTAATACTCTCAGCTGGCTTTCGCGGTGTGTGTCCTATCCATCGCCACCGTCTTCGCTGTATCTGTCTTCTGAAATTTCACTGGTACTTGTCCATAATTCTACATTAGTTATGTTATCCTGCCATTTCCATCCTTTCATTCTGCGCAAGAATCCATTAATTTCGCGATTGTAATTTTTGCTGTTCTCCATGTTTCACTGCCATATAATAGTAATGACTTACCATTAGAGGTGAACATTTTTATTTTTGTGTTTAACCTAATTACTTTTGGTTTCCATATGTTTCCTAGTGCAACGAAGGTACCTTTTGCTTTTTGTACCCGTATTTTGTTATCATTCGCAGTCCCTCCTTTTGTCTACATTACTCCAGATATATGTAAGACTGTGCGTCTAGTATAGACATTTCTCCTATTGTTATTTATTTAATTAGTTGTTATTCGAAGGCCCCGTCATCACTGCAAACGAATTAAAATCCATAATAGCTCAACTGCCCGTGCCAGTGGAATCATTAGAATTAACATCTAATCTAAAATCAAGATCCAAACAAAGAAAGGCAGCTGCAATCCCCATCAAAGCAGCTACAGCACACGCCAGAAGACACCGAAAGTGACAGCAGCTGAACTGTCCTTCGTTATACGATATCATCATTTATCGTAAGCAATCGGAATATCGAAATACGGTCCGGATGAAAAACACAGCTCACGATGTGCACAAAGCATTAAACTCAGTAGCTTCGGCAGCGAGCCAGACTTGGAATATGAGGAAACTGTAACAGGGAACACTTTTGAGACAGAGCCTCAACGGTTCCTACCACTTATCCCTATTATTTTTTGGTTATTGCCAAAAATAAAAATAAAAACAGTTATTGTTTCTTGGTTATTGTCATCTACATTATTTCTCATAATTTTTTTTTTCTTATCTCGAATTAATTTTCAGTCCTAGCTGTTGTGATCTCTCATCAAGTATGCTCATTTTATCCTGCATCTGTTGATGGCTGTGTGATAGGAGAGCTATGTTATAAACAAAGTCTAAATTATTAGGTTGCTTGGTCAGTGACCACTGGATTCCATTTCTGTTATGAATTATTTTCATAATCCATTCTATGGCCAGTATAAAGAGAAATGGAGATAGAGGGCATTCCCTGACTTACTCCTGTTCTTATTTCAAATGTTTCTGTAAGCTGTCCTTCATGCACAACACTACATTTCAGTCCTCCAAACATTGTTTTTAATAGGTTAATAAACTTTATGGGGATTCCGTAATGACTCAGCAACTTCCAAAGCATTCTTCTGTCTAAACTATCAAATGCCTTTTCGTAATCTATGAATCCAATATAAAGTGGGGACTGTAGTACTAACTTTGTTCAACTATTATACGTAGGGCAGTTATTTGATCAGCACATGATCTGTTCTTCCTGAAATCTGCTTGTTCATCTCTCAAATGTTTCTCTATGGCCTCTTTAAGTCTCTCCAGAATGAATATACTTAAGAGTTTTTCCTGGCACTGACAGTAGCATAATTACCCTATAATTTGTGCACTCCTGTAAATTTCCTTTCTTTGATAAAAGTAAGTAAAGTATCCCGTCGCGCCAAGTGGCGTATAGGGAATATGGTGTTAGTGACCATAAATTTTACAGACCCTCGGCACATGATTTTTGGGGTAATGTGGTCGGTATTACGCCCGGGCCGCTTTATTTTCCCAGAAAAAAATCCGGTACCCATTAATGGCTGGGTGAACCGGAACCGTCGGTTGGGATCGAACCCTACCTCTTGTCCTTTGTAGTCCAGTTCACTAATCACTGAGCTATCGCGGTTCCCCCTTTCTTTGGTAATTTGATCATATAACTTTCTTTCCAGTCTTTAGGTATTTCTTCCCTCTCCCACATTTTATCGAATAGATCATGTAACATCTTGGTAGAGGTGTTAATATCTGCTTTGATGGCTTCCGAAGGAATTTCATCTGGTCCTGTGGCTTTAATATTTTTTAAATAGCTTCATGGCTTTCATTATTTCTTCTTTGCTTGGTTTTCCACAGTTAACGTGTAACTCTTCTTCTGCTGGTAGTATATCAGGCGGATTATTTGAGCCGGGTCTGTTCAAGAGTTCTTCAAAGTGCTTCTTCCATCTCTCCATTTGTTCCCTTATATTACTAAGCAGATTTCCTTTCTTATCTTTAATAAAGGCATTGATCTGTTTGTATGTTCCGCTTAATTTCTTTGTGCTGTTGTACACTTCTTTCATATTTCCTTTATTTGCCGCCTCCTCTGCCTCTTTAGTTAGTTCATCTATATATTTCCTCTTATCTATTTTAATGCATCTTCTCACTTCTGTTCACCTCTGTGTAAGTTTCCTGTGCCGTGGCTTTAGTACTTCTTGTTTTGCTTTTATTTATTCCTGCTTTCTTGTTCTTTCTTTCTTTAATTTTCTCTTGGGTCTCTACTATCATCCATGTCTTATTCTAATGCTTTCTTTACCCCAAGGTTTCTTCACTTGTCTCCTTCCATATACCATGTTGTGACTGCACATTTTTCTGTAATTCCTTGTTCTTTAAGAAACCATAAATTGAAATATTTTCTACCTTTATGTGTTGTAGTATATTTTTTTCAGTTTAAGTTTAAGTTTGGCTATCAGAAGATGTTGATCTGAAGCCACATATGGGACTCTATATACTTTTACATCCTGTAAGGATGACTTAAATTTATTATTAATACATATGTAGTTAATATGATTTTCCGTTCTATGATCTGGTGACACCCAAGTAGCTTTATGTATTCTTGTATGTTGGAATATTGTTCCTCACGGGCTCATTAATGTGAACTGATAACATCAAATGGTGGACAGGTGAACCTATGCACCATCAGCACAGGAAGAGAAATAAAAAAAAAAAAGAAAAATTGGTATGGTTAAAGCTTTTCCACATTAATGGACGACATGACGTTTCGGATTAATAGGCCTTCAGCAGAAACAAACAAACAAAACACACACCGAGCCTTGACCCCACCATCAGGACAAGAGGCGGAGTAAAACGGCGCTCCATGATAGTCAATCTTCAATGTGGAGACGGCGCCCAATGAAAGAAAAAAATGAAAATGTAGTTTTGTACATGAAGGACATGAAAGACAAAGAGAAAGACCAAAGAATTATTGGAGAAGACAGATAGAAGCAGAGATGAAGATGATGAGGAAGACATGGAATGGTCTTAAAAGAATGGCAAGAAACAGAACGACTTGGAAAGTGTTTGTTCAAGACCTATGCTCCACAGGGAGCTAAAATGTAGAAGAAGAAGAATGGATGCCCAGTATCTCCATTTCTCTTTCGACTGGCCATAGATTGGATTATGTGCATACCCCAGCTCAATAAGAGTCAAATCCAAAGATTGGATTATGTGCATACCCCAGCTCAAAAAGAGTCAAATCCAAAGATTGGATTATGTGCATACCCCAGCTCAATAAGAGTCAAATCCAAAGATTGGATTATGTGCATACCCCGGCTCAATAAGAGTCAAATCCAAAGATTGGATTATGTGCATACTCCAGCTCAATAAGAGTCAAATCTAAAGATTGGATTATGTGCATACCCCAGCTCTAATAAGAGTCAAATCCAAAGATTGGATTATGTGCATACCTCAGCTCAATAAGAGTCAAATCCAAAGATTGGATTATGTGCATACCTCAGCTCAATAAGAGTCAAATCCAGATTGGATTATGTGCATACCCTAGCTCAATAAGAGTCAAATCCAAAGATTGGATTATGTGCATACATCAGCTCAATAAGAGTCAAATCCAGATTGGATTATGTGCATACCCTAGCTCAATAAGAGTCAAATCCAAAGATTGGATTATGTGCATACCCCAGCTCAATAAGAGTCAAATCCAAAGATTGGATTATGTGCATACCCCAGCTCAATAAGAGTCAAATCCAAAGATTGGATTATGTGCATACCCCAGCTCAATAAGAGTCAAATCCAAAGATTTTATTATGTGCATACCCCAGCTCAATAAGAGTCAAATCCAAAGATTGGATTATGTGCATACCTCAGCTCAATAAGAGTCAAATCCAATGGACTCTGGCCAAGCAGCTTTTAATAACCTAGACTTTGTTGATGACATAGCTCTCCTCTCAAGCAATCATACACAAATTCAAGGCAGAATCAGCAAACTTGACGAGAAGTTACAACAGCTAGGATTGAAAATAAATAGAGATACAATCAACATCATGAGAATTATTGCACTTTGCAATAATCAGACAACCATCGGAGATATACGTCTACAAAGTATAGACTCTTCTATATATCTAGGCCAGTAATATACACAGAGGGTAGAAACAGAAAACACTAGCAAAATAAGGATGCAAAAAAAGCTAGAAGAGTTTTCACTGCACTAAAAAAAACATACGGATTTTTTTTTTATTATTAAGGCAATTACATTTTTTTTAAATTTTAACTTCAGTGTTAAACCAGTCGTCTTTTATGGTGGTAAAACATGGGGGGGGGGGGAGCAAAGACGACAGTCACGAGGACTAGAAGATATAAATTTTCATTAATGTGTGCTTGGGCAGAATAAAATGGTGGAGATGGCATGCCAAAATTACAAACATAGAACTATGGAAAGTACCAGAGAAACACTCTTTTGTACAAAGAGATGCGACAAAGACATGATGGTGCAGGACATGGCAAACACTGTAGAAGACAAGTATGAGTACTACACGACAGCTCATTTTTTAGAATCTCAAAATGTGTGTGTGTAAAAGGGGGGGGGGGGGGAGGAGGGTCGAGAGAGAAAGAATGGGAATGGCCAAAGTATAAATATTGAGTTATTGAGTTATTTGCGGGTCATCATCATTGCACTCCGAACATGTCCATAGTTGATCAGATCCCCTCCTCAGCAATTCCCGCAGTGTCCAGCGACTGACGACTCCAGTTCTATGTTGGTTGATAAGTCTTCTTACACGGCCACTAAGTTTCTCATTTCTGGCTGTGCCCATCTTAACTCCCATTTCCATCATCCGAAGAAGTGACGTGTATCTGTGTTTGTCGAAGTCCTGTGCTCTTCCCCCATCTCGGAGTGCATTGATGATGTCCACCCGATCCATTGGTTGCCCGTCCCCAACGACAGCGCAGCTAGCCAACCTGTCCGCTCTTTCATTTCTCCGTACTCCGCTTGTCCAGGGACATAGACAAAGGCGACCTTTATGTATTTTGGATTTCTGCAACGACACTACCCATTGCATGCGTACAGAGCATGAAGTACCTCCACTTTTTTAACCATGCTCATCGAATCACTCAGTATACATGCGTGGGTGTATTCTTGTGACTCTAACCATTTGAATGCCTTGGTCACTGCCATCGCCTCCATTGTCATGCTACTCGTGGTCACGACGTATGCACCACTGTCTTCGTAGACTATTCTGCCTGCCGAGCTTGCTGTAAATGCCCATGCACTTCTTTGGTGTCGTCTTACAGATCCGTCTGTATAGATGACTGCATCTTTCTCATCGGTGTTATCGCAGATGAGACCGTTGACCTCCGCATTAACCACGACCGGGTTCTGTTCCCTACTTTTCCTGTCGAGTGTGACAATACACGAGAAAGTCCCCTTGAATGACGTAGGCACCGGTATCCACTCCTCACCAACGCTGATATTGGTAAGCCCACATACCTTTTGATGACATCTTCTGCTCGGCCCACCCATGATTTGCCTCTTTTTAGCCTGGCACCTTTCTCTGTGTTGAGCGCGTGGTGCAATGGATGCTCTGTATCTGTACTAATCTTCAGGTATGCTTGTGCTCTCCAGATCTTGATTCTGTCATCCATGGTTGGAAAGTCTGTAGAAATGTGGTTTTAAAGAAGAATGTTGAGAATACCATGGGCAGCTAAGAAGAGTAATGAAAATGTTCTGAAAGAGGTAAAAGCAAAAAGAGATTCAACTTCCAATATTAGGAAGAAACAATCATCACTTTTTGGCCATGTAATGAGAAGAGAACAACTGGAATATATTGTAACAACTGGAAAAATTGAGGGACGAAGAGATAGAGGGAAGCAAAGAGAGAAAATACCAGACAGCTTAAGAGAATGGCTTGGCAGAAGGTCAACAACAGAAATTATAAAGAACTGTCGAGATCGAAAGTTGTGGAGAGACATGATCACCTACGACAGTAGGCCCGATACTTGATGATGATGTACACACACACACACACACACGCACGCACGCGCGCGCGCGCACGCACGCACGCTCACACACACACACACATGTATATAATTATCTTTCGTCCCCTATTTTGTGGGACAGTCTCAGAAATAAGCCCAAAAAATCCTCTGAAATGTAAAAAAATATGACAAATGTCCCCGAAAACAATGGGGGAAAAAATGGTCACCCTATAATTATGGATTCACACTTTGTTCTTGCACAGGAAAATTGTTTCCTTGAAAATTTCTTTTGTAGAATTGTTGTACAATCCGTACTGCGGAAACTATGATTATGAAGTACAGTATGATATGCGAAGGTTCCTTCATGAACAGCTAGAGTGTATTCATCTTTTGAGCGTTCTGTTTTACAAAAATAATTTGTCATACACCCAGACTGAGACTTACAAAGCAGCGCATCCTTACTTATGCTTTTTGCCTGTAGATGATCAGTTATTGATGTCCTTCCACCACTTGCTATAGAAAAATGTGAACTACATATATTACATTTCACTAGCGTTCCATCCTCTAAAATTGCTTGTATAATAAATGGAAATTCAGCTTTCAGCGAATCACTAAAATGACACTTACGTTTTTTTGGAAAGCATTGTTTTTATGCAACAGACGTCCACTGATCACAAATAGAAAACACGACTTCACTGTACTGTCATTACACTCGGACTGATTTGAAAATTGGCCGGGAAAGTTACTTTGGCGGGAGATGTCCGGAAAGGCAGGGGTGGGGAGAGAGAGAGAGAGAGTGTGTGTGTGTGTGTCTGCTTTGTTTTAAATTAAACCCACCCCAATAGAAGTCAGTGGCTAAAATAGAAGTGACGTAGCACCGCGCTTCAAGAGTTCAAAGAGCTATCTCCGACACAACGCGTCCAAGTCTTCTCTTTTATCTTCCTGCTAATGCCGCTCAGTCTGGGATAAAGAAACACAACTCAGTAACGCCCTGTGTCCTAGTGATTATTTTAAAAAGAGGGCCGATTCCGTGTATGAACATTTATTTATTCACTGAAATCGGGGACAAATTTCTTTCGGGGATAACTTCTACACTTTGGGGAATGTTGCCTAAAATCGGGGACGAATGGTCACTCTGATGTAGGAGTGATCTTACGACTTACGTGGTCTTGGCCTTGGACGATCTTATTCTCTTTACACTTTACGGGAATACACACATTGAAATAAACACCATCGTATGTCTTGATGTTATCAGAGTCAAGCTGATACTTTTATTCTAAGTTGACGAAGTTGCCCTGCCGTCAACCATTTAGGGAATTCCCGATAGTTTTCTCGAAAACAACTGAGCTTCTTGGTAACAAATAATATGTATTATCACTGTAAGGTTTAGCCTTGCAAATTAGAAAAACTAAACACGCAATTAGTTCAGTCCAAAAAGACACAATTCCTTCACCGGAGCAAGAAATAGACCTACAAACAAAATATTGTTAAAGACATAGAAAAATAAAAATAAATACTCAGACAAGTGCTACAACTAAATAAATAAATAGTAGCAGCATCATATTCAAACGGCGGAAGTTAGCAGCAAAATAAGACGTCAGACGTCATATGATGATAACCTTTGGAACAAGGAAGACTGTAGGAAATTAGGAGGCTGTTGTAACTTTCATTTATGTTCATCGAAAATGAAATGACTATGCCAGAGCTACCAGTAGTGTACGGTATCATCTTCTCGGCTCGTCTATTATTCAATAATAACGCCTTCACAGTGAGTAACGATGGTAACCAGTCAACATTGAGTTTGTTGTCCCCTTTCGTTTTTTTTTTCAATACAGAAACGAATATCTTATTATTTATTATTATTGATCTACTTCATGGACATGAAGAGAGAAAACAAGAATTAATCGATACTTAATCAGTTGCTCTTCTTGTGATGTCTTGCATGTCAACAATTTATTTATATAAGTGGGTTTGTCGTCCTGACAGGCGGTTGGGAGCAAGCAATCATAAGTCAGCAGTTTGGTAACAATTTTAATGTCTTATGCTGGAGGTTGTTTTGCTGAACAGTTTCTCTCATGGCTGAATCTGCCAATATTGGATAGAAAAAGTCGACCATAAAACGAACAAGATGTATTCATGGTCCCTTGCCATGTCTCATTTCTCCTGCGCCGTTTGTCTTCTGAATGTAATAGTAATATCAACTCTACTTAGAATGAGAATGCTGCTGTGCCATTTTTAAAAAATTATTTTACATTTTTGTTCTATATGACTACATGTGCTACTATCTGCAGCCAGATTTTCCTAGTTTCTTTCACTGATAGAGAATTCACTCAAGGAAGCACTGCAAGCATCTTTATAACTCAGCACGCGCCTGCACTATAGTCTCTCAACAACTTACAGTATAATCAATGATCAGCGGCTATTATGCCTCAATAAACACAATTAGAACAGGACAAATGAATTTTTTGGGGCATGTTAAAAGACACAACAGCCTAATAAAAGTAATATTGGAAGGGAAAATACAAGGTAAAAGAGGCTGAGGCAGACTAAGACTAATATGGACGAGTAACATTAAAAGATGGACAAGTCAACCTATGACAATCTGTACCGTTAAAGCAAGAGACAGAGTGGAATAGCGCTCCATGGTAGCCAACCTTCGATGCGGAGACGGCACTCAATGATGAATGATGATGATTATGCCTCAGACTTCAAAAATGAGGCTCCTTTTCCTGATTTTTAACCTCAGACACCAAGACACCAATCACCAAGACACCGACCACCAAGAAACCAATCACCAAGACACCATCTGGGATTCCGCGAACACCATGGTCCTATATCATCATGGATAATGGTTTCCAGCAGCCTTTTCCATTGTATCGTTGTAGCAGTTGTTAAACAATCCACGTTTACTTTGCACCATGTTCTACCTTCTATGTACATGGTAGACCTATTGATCATTGTCCTGTTAACTTTAATCTCGGTGTTAAAGTGTTGTTTTTTTTTCCTTGTCCCAACATTAACTTAATCTCTTTTGTGACTTTTGACAGTAGAGTCAACTTTCATCATTCATTATTGAGTGACATAGTAAAAAAAAAGGTAAAGTGCCCCCGTCACGCCAAGTGACGTATAGGGAATATGGTGTTAGTGACCATAAATTTTACAGACCTTGATTTTTGGGGTAATGTGGTCGGTACTACGCCCGTGCCGCTTTACTTTCACAGAAAAAAAAATCCGGTACCCATTAAAGGTTGGGTGAACCGGAAGCCGTCGATTGGGATCAAACCCTACCTCTTGTCCTTTGTAGTCCAATTCACTAACCACTGAGCTATCGCGGTTCCCATTGAGTGCCGTCTCTACATTGAAAGTTGACTACCATGGAGCACCATTCCGCCCTGTCCCTTGATTTGATAGTGCAGATTGTCATAGGCTGACTTGTCCATCTTTTGATGTTACTCATCCATGTTAGTCTTGGTCTGCCTCAGCCTCTTTTACCTTGTATTTTCCCTTCCAATAAAAATGTTAGTAGGCTGTTGTATCTTTTAATATGCCCCAAAAATCTTATTTGTCTTGTTTGAATTGTATTTAGTAGTTCTCTTTTCATTTTTAGTTGGATTAAGACTTCATCATTTGTTCTCTTTTCTTTCCATCCAATTTTTCCAATTCTTCTATAAATCCTCATTTCAAAGGCTTCAATTTTCTGTTCTATTTTCTTGTCTAATGTCCATGTTTCTGCACCATATTGGAATATTGAGAAGATTTACCATTTTGCTATTTTTAGTTTAAGCTCTGGTGTTATTTGTTTTGATGTTAGTATATTTTTCATATCATTAAAATTGCATTGTATCATTCCTATTTTTTTGTTTATTTCACTTTTACATTTTCCATTGCTGATTATAGTATGTCCCAGGTAGTTGTAGCTCTGACCTGTCTTCAGGTGTGTTCCTTCAACTTTGCTATTTATTTGTAGGTCTTGAGAATTTTCTTTGTTTATGATCATAGTTTTAGTCTTTTTGATATTCATATCTAGTCCATATTTTTTGCTTATCATGTTTATTTCATTAGGTAATTGTTGTAGATCTTTAGGATTTTCTGCTAGTAGTACAGTATCATCAGCATATCTTAGGTTATTGATTATCTTTCCATTAATTTGTAGGCCTGGCATCTCTATGATGTTTTTAAAGATTTGCTCAGTGTATAGATTGAAGAAGCTTGATGTTAGGATGCATCCTTGTCTTACTCCTCTTTTTATATCAATGGGTGTAGAGTTCTCTTTCTTATATGTCATTATTGCTGTTTGTTTCCAGTAGAAATTACATATTAGTCGTATGTCTGTGTCATCTAGATGTATATCTGTTAGACAGTCTATAAGTAGTTTATGGTGTATTCTATCAAAAGCTTTGGTGTAGTCTATGAAGCAGGCATATATTGGTTTGTTTACTTCTGTGTACTTTTCGATTAATGTCCTCATGCAGAATATGGCTTCATTTGTCCCACTATTTTTCCTAAATCCAAAATGTTGTTCATATAATTCTATATTGATCTTATTCTGAATCCTTCCTCAACTTTACTTTAGTGTTTTATTCAATCATCTTTTTTGAGCCTGTGCAATCTTTTGAGTATCTATGTTCCCATGAAATCAACAGTGTTATGATAAAGAGAATGTCTAACTGAAGCTATCAAGTAGATGTAGGAATCACCTTGACCCTGTACAATCTTTCGAGTATCTATGTTCCCATGAAATCAACAGTGTTATGATAAAGTCTAACTGAAGCTATCAAGTAGATGTAGGAATCACCTTGACCCTGTACAATCTTTCGAGTATCTATGTTCCCATGAAATCCACAGTGTTATGATAAAGAGAATATCTAACTGAAGCTATCAAGTAGATGTAGGAATCACCTTGAGCCTGTAAATATGCCCAAATTTTAGCAACAAGAGTTCCACCTCACAATTCTATCATTCTTATATTTTCTTCGGTTCTGTCCGAAAGTTGTTGCTCCTAGTACAGTCAAAATTATTCAACGTTCTATATTTTAATTACCATTAAGACATATTCAGTAATAGCAGTGTTCATTGATAACAACAAAAGCAAATTTCTTCTTCTTTTGAGTACACCTCTAGACATTAATATTAATAAGCTTGAAGAAAGTATTCGTCAGCTCAAGGGTTGTGACACCAACTTACAGCTGGTCCCAGTATGGTACATCTGGCCTGATTGTAGCAGATGTTCAGCAGTCATTTTTCCTGTGCCACAGCCACACTCATCGGAAAGAAGCAGATTTAAGAATGATAGAACAGTCATAGAAATTACAAACACAGATTTTAGAATTACCAAACAATCATAGATAGAACAAAAGCAGATTTTTAAATGATAGAACAACTTAAATAAAAAAAACAAAAAGAATTAAAAGAATTATTGAACTGTCATAGATAGAACAGTGACAGATTTAAAAATGAAAGTTTAATTATGCAGAGAACAGAAAACAAATTTAAGAAAGATATGACAGGACAGAACCGAAGAAAATATAAGAATGATAGAATAGTCACACATGGAACAGAATCAGATTTAAGAATGACAGGATTGTCACACATTGAGGAGAAACAGATTTAAGAATGATAGAATTATCACATATTGAAGAGGAACAGATTTAATAATTATAGGATAGTCAAATACTAAAGAGGAACAGATTTCATAATGGTAGAATAGTCACATATTGAAGAGAAACAGATTTAAGAATGATGGAATAGTCACATACTGAAGAGGAGCAGATTTAATAATGATAGAATAGTCACATACTGAAGAGGAACAGATTTAATAATGATAGAATAGTCACATATTGAAGAGGAACAGATTTAAGAATGATAGAATAGTCACATACTTAAGAGGAACAGATTTAATAATGATAGAATAGTCACATACTAAAGAGGAACAGATTTAATAATGATAGAATAGTCACATATTGAAGAGAAGCAGATTTAATAATGATAGAATAGTCACATATTGAAGAGAAACAGATTTAATAATGGTAGAACAGTCACATATTGAAGAGAAGCAGATTTTATAATGATAGAATAGTCACATATTGAAGAGGAATAGATTTAATAATGGTAGAACAGTCACATATTGAAGAGAAACAGATTTAAGAATGATAGAATAGTCACATACTGAAGAGGAACAGATTTAATAATGATAGAATAGTCACATATTGAAGAGAAACAAATTTAATAATGGTAGAACAGTCACATATTGAAGAGAAGCAGATTTCATAATGATAGAATAGTCACATATTGAAGAGGAATAGATTTAATAATGGTAGAACAGTCACATATTGAAGAGAAACAGATTTAAGAATGATAGAATAGTCACATACTGAAGAGGAACAGATTTAATAATGATAGAATAGTCACATACTAAAGAGGAACAGATTTAATAATGATAGAATAGTCACATATTGAAGAGAAACAGATTTAATAATGATAGAATAGTCACATATTGAAGAGAAACAGATTTAATAATGATAGAATAGTCACATATTGAAGAGAAGCAGATTTAATAATGATAGAATA
Source organism: Megaustenia siamemsis (assembly GCA_032433765.1). Lineage (NCBI taxonomy): Eukaryota > Metazoa > Mollusca > Gastropoda > Stylommatophora > Ariophantidae > Megaustenia > Megaustenia siamemsis. The sequence continues at coordinate 45,070,957 of JAVIAB010000046.1, forward strand.
GTCACATATTGAAGAGAAACAGATTTAAATTTATATAATTACCATAGATAAAGCAGACACAAATTTAAGAATGATAGATTAGCTATACAAAGAACAGAAAACAGATTTTAAAACAATATGGCAGACATGGAATGAATTGAAACTAATTTAAGAATGACAGAACAGTTGTACATGGACAAGAAGCAGATTCAAATCATCATCATCATTGAGTACTGTCTCCGCATCGAAGGTTGGCTACCATGGAGCGCCATTCTGCTCTGTCTCTTTTGCTTTGATGGTGCAGGTTGTCATAGACTGTCTTGTCCATCTTTTGATGTTACTCGTCCAAGTTAGTCTTGGTCTGCCTCTGCCTCTATTACCCTGTATTTTCCCTTCCAATATTACTTTTATTAGGCTGCTGTGTCTTTTAACATGCCCCAAAAAATTTCATTTGTCTTGTTCTAATTGTGTTTAGTAGTTCTCTTTTCATTTTTAGTTGCTTTAAAACATCATTTATCATTTGTTCTCTTTTCTTTCCGTCAAATTCTACCTATTCTATAAATCCACATTTTTAAGCAGATTCAAAGTGGTAGAAAAATGTATAAATGTAATAAAAATAGATTCAAGAATGAAAGAACAGTCATAGATCCGAAGTAGATTTTAAATGAATGAACAGTCATGACAGATCAGAAAGTAGGTGTAAGAATGATAGAAATAAATAGATGTAACATAAGTTTAAGAATGATAGACATAAATAGATGTAACATAAGCTTAAGAATGATAGAAATAAATAGATGTAACATAAGTTTAAGAATGATAGAAATAAATAGATGTAACATAAGTTTAAGAATGATAGACATAAATAGATGTAACATAAGCTTAAGAATGTTAGACATAAATAGATGTAACATAAGCTTAAGAATGTTAGACATAACATTCTTAAGTGCATACATAGATAGAACAGCAGCAAACATAAGGATCACAGTGCACACATAGATAGAACAGCAGTGAACATACGGATGACATTGCACTCATGGATAGAACAGCAGCAAACATAAGAATGACAGTGCACACAAAGATAGAACAGCAGCAAACATAAGGATGACAGTGCACTCATAGATAGAACAGCAGCAAACATAAGGATGACATTGTACTCATAGATAGAACAGCAGCAAACATAAGGATGACAGTGCACTCATAGATAGAACAGCAGCAAACATAAGAATGACAGTGTACTCATAGATAGAACAGCAGCAAACATAAGGATGACAGTGCACTCATAGATATAACAGCAGCAAACATAAGGATGACACTGTACTCATAGATAGAACAGCAGCAAACATAAGGATGACACTGTACTCATAGATAGAACAGCAGCAAACATAAGGATGACACTGTACTCATTCTGTATCTTATTTTCCTCTTTCTTCTTTTCTCTTTCTCACTGGTACTGAAAAGGTGTCATGGTTATATCATTTGTTGTTCTTGCGCTGCTCGAACTGTCTGAATTAGTGATTTTCCTTTGTTGTTACATGTCTCTGTCACTGCATCTATCCATCTTCTTCTGGGTCTTCCTCTTGGTCTTTTTCCATGCATTCTCAAGAAGAATGCCTTTGATGGTGATTGGTATGGATTCATTCTGACCAGGTGGCCAAACCTGGGAGCCGCGATAGCTCAGTGGTTAGTGAACTGGACTACAAAGGATAAGGGGTAGGGTTCGATCCCAACCAATGGCTTCCGGGTTCACCCAGCCTTAAATGGGTACCAGATTTTTTTCTGGGAAAGTGAAGTGGCATGGGCGTAATACCGACCACATTACCTCAAAAATCATGTGCTGAAGGTCTGTAAAATTTATGGTCACTAACACCATATTCCCTATACGCCACTTGGCTTGACAGGGGTACTTCACTTTTTTTTTTTAGGTGGCAAAACTATTTAAGTTGTTGTTTTCTTATGGTTCCATTTGGTATTCTATCTCTTCTTTTGTTGTTTGTTACTTTTCTCAAGCATCTCATCTCACATGTATTGATCTTTCTTAAATGTGATTTAGAAAGCGGCCATGTTTGACTTTCATAGCACATGTTTAGCTGGCATAGAAATGTTTGGATGTCTTAACAATGATGAAAGCTGATATGTGTCATTCTGTATACTTGGATAAAACAATTTTAAGAATGCTACGTAATTATGGATAGAACACAAACCTATGAAGGATATGACTTGGGTAGTATAAAAATAAATTCAAAAAAGTTATGACACTCATGGATAGAATAATAATCATCATTAAGTACCATGCCTGCTGGCGTAGGTGATCATATCTCTCCACAACTTTTGATCTCGACAGTTATTTATCATTTCTGTTGTTGACCTTCTGCCAAGGCATTCTCTTAAGCTATCTGGTATCTTTTCTCTTTACTTCCCTTTATCTTTTCATCCCTCAATTTTCCCAGTTGTTACAATATATTCCAGTTGTTCTCTTCTCATTACATCGCCAAAAAATGATGATTGTTTCTTCCTAATATTGGAAATTAGCTCTCTTTTTGCTTTGGCCTCTTTCAGAACGTTTTCATTACTCTTCTTAGCTTTCCATGATATTCTCAATATTCTTCTGTAAAACCACTTTTCTGCAGGCTCCAGTGATATGGATAGAACAGAAGAAGATTTAAGAATTATATGGCACATTTGAATAGCATAGATGTAGATTTAAGAATGATATAGCACATCTGGGTAGACCAGAAGCATATTTAAGAATAATATGGCAATTATGGATAGAAAAAAAGCATATTTAAGAATGATATGGCATATTTGGATTGAATAGAAGCAGATTTAAGAATGATATGGCATATTTGGATTGAATAGAAGCAGATTTAAGAATTATATGGCATATTTCAAAGAGGCCAACACAAAAAGGGAGCTCTTCAAAAACATCAGAAAGAAGCAATCAACATTTTTCGGGCACATCATGAGAAGAGGAAAGTTGGAATACTTGGTTACAACTGGCAAAATAAAAGGAAAGAGAGATCACGGACGACAAAGGGAGAAAATACTGGATAGCTTGGTGTCATGGCATGGAAAACAGTCAACAACAGAACTGATACGATGCACTGTGGATAGAAGATTGTGGAGGGACATGATCGCCTACGCCAACCGGCAGGGTACATGATGATGATGATGGCATATATGGATAGAATAGAAGCAGATTTAAGAATGATATGGCATATTTGGAAAGAATAGAAGCAGATTTAAGAATGATGTGGCACATTTGGATAGAATAGAAGCAGATTTAAGAATGATATGGCACATTTGGATATAATAGAAGCAGATTTAAGAATGATATGGCACATTTGGATATAATAGAAGCAGATTTAAGAATGATTTGGCATATTTGAATAGAATAGAGGCAGATTTAAGAATGATATGGCATATTTGGATATAATAGAAGCAGATTTAAGAATGATATTGCATATTTGAATAGAATAGAAGCAGATTTAAGAATGATATTGCATATTTGAATAGAATAGAAGCAGATTTAAGAATGATATGGCATATTTGGATATAATAGAAGCAGATTTAAGAACCATCCTAGTTTTTTTCTTCATTTCAGATCATATCTCTCAGGCTGTTTCCTGTCTTTCATCTAACACATTTAATCTCAATGAAGGCTATTTTTCTTATTGCTATTTAAATTTCTATTGTTGATAGTATATAATCAGGTTTTAAGGATATAAGACATAATGGGTTATACATAATCAGATTTTAAGAATGATACAGCACAGACTGATAGTAAATGAACAAGTTTTAAGAATGATACAGCACAGACTGATAGTAAATGAACAAGATTTAAGAATGATTAGATATAATTGATGAACAGATGTAGATTTAAGAATGATTAGATATCACTGATGAACAGATGTAGATTTAAGAATGATTAGAAATCACTGATGAACAGATGTAGATTTAAGAATGATTAGATATCACTGATGAACAGATGTAGATTTAAGAATGATTAGATATCACTGATGAACAGATGTAGATTTAAGAATGATTAGATATCATTGATGAACAGATGTAGATTTAAGAATGATTAGATATCACTGATGAACAGATGTAGATTTAAGAATGATTAGATATCACTGATGAACAGATGTAGATTTAAGAATGATTAGATATCATTGATGAACAGATGTAGATTTAAGAATGATTAGATATCACTGATGAACAGATGTAGATTTAAGAATGATTAGATATCATTGATGAACAGATGTAGATTTAAGAATGATTAGATATCACTGATGAACAGATGTAGATTTAAGAATGATTAGATATCACTGATGAACAGATGTAGATTTAAGAATGATTAGATATCATTGATGAACAGATGTAGATTTAAGAATGATTAGATATCACTGATGAACAGATGTAGATTTAAGAATGATTAGATATCATTGATGAACAGATGTAGATTTAAGAATGATTAGATATCATTGATGAACAGATGTAGATTTAAGAATGATTAGATATCATTGATGAACAGATGTAGATTTAAGAATGATTAGATATCATTGATGAACAGATGTAGATTTAAGAATGATTAGATATCACTGATGAACAGATGTAGATTTAAGAATGATTAGATATCATTGATGAACAGATGTAGATTTAAGAATGATTAGATATCATTGATGAACAGATGTAGATTTAAGAATGATTAGATATCATTGATGAACAGATGTAGATTTAAGAATGATTAGATATCATTTTCCTGTGTGTTACCAGGGACTCATTATGAGGGAAGTAGAGAATAGTGACACTGTGACCTTCCAGGCATGTCGTAAGTGGCGACTAAGGAGGTTGATTGATGGCTTGACAAGCTGTCATTGTAAAAAAGTATTGTTATGGAAACAGAGCCATAGATTTTAGAAGCAGTGATCTCTGCAATATGTGCCATTTTGGCACGCAAGGTTTCTGTTTTGAGATTGTAGTTCTGCCCTATGTGCCATCTTTAGCTCGAAAGGACAATAGATAGATATCATTGATGAACAGATGTAGATTTAAGAATGATACAGCACAGATTGATAGTAAATGAAAAAGTTTTAAGAATGATATAGAAGCAGAGTTAAGAAGTTAAGGGAGTAATGCATAACATAGAAGTAGAGTTAAGAATGATGGGGGAAGGATACCTGCAACCATCAAGGAAGGATCAAGTCATCATACTTCGCCTACACACTGGCCACAAGAGAATGAGAAACCACATGTTCACCAAACTCAAAATAGGAACTAATAGCCAGCGCCACTGTACCCTGGATAACATGACAACTAAACACGTGCTACATGCTAGTCCCCCAGTACACAGACCTGAGAAGGACAATGTGGTCCACACCCACCTCCCTGGAAGAGAAACTATATGGGGCAACCGAATCACTTAAACAGACAGCTGACTTCATGAGAGAGTCTGGAATCCTACTCTGATTGAGTCTTGATCGCAGAAGTAGAAAAAGAATGATGGGAGTTATGTATAGCATAGAAGCAGAGTTAAGAATGATGGGAGTTATGTATAGCATAGAAGCAGAGTTAAAAATGATGGGAGTTATGTATAGCATAGAAGCAGAGTTAAGAATGATGGGAGTTATGTTTAGCATAAAAGCAGAGTTAAGAATGATGGGAGTTATAAGATATTTGTTATATTTGATATTTGTGCTATCTCCCAACATATAAATATGTTTTAATTATGATGACACATAATGGATTCAAAGCAGATTTAAGCAGGAAAAGATAATTATTCAATTTTATTTTTTTATCAATTACTTTTTAGCTTTATTCCTTAGTTTTGTTTGTCTAGTTTATGGTTGTATTGTCTACGTTCCAGCAGGATGGCGAATTTCTAGGCCTGAGAGTTTTTTTAATAATTTTATGCAACAAATCTATGTCAATAGAAATGAGAAAGAGAGTTCATCGGTGCTACATAGAACCAATTCTGACCTATAGAAGCGAATCATGGACAGTAGACAAACAAATGAAAAGACGATTAGAGGCCACAGAGATGGGATTTCTTATAAAAATGTTGAAAGTTTCCTGAACAGCTAAAAGACCAATGAGGAAGTTCTCAAAGAGGCCAACACAAAAAGGCAGCTCCTAAAAAACATCAGAAAGAAGCAATCAACATTTTTCGGGCACATCATGAGAAGAGGAAAGTTGGAATACTTAGTTACAACTGGCAAAATAAAAGGAAAGAGAGATCGCAGACGACAAAGAGAGAAAATACTAGATGGCTTGGTGTCATGGCATGGAAAGCAGACAACAACAGAACTGATACGATGCACTGTAGATAGAAAATTGTGGAAGGACATGATCGCCTACGCCAACCGGTATGGCACATGATGATGATGAGTGCCTCTACGACCACAGGAGCTGTGGGATGGAAGGCTAACCATACCATACATTTTTTTTAACCGGGCCGTTCCGTTACTTTTTTTTAATGATTTTCTTTCCAGATTTCCAAATCGCCCCGTAGTTTTAAAAAAAAAATCAATTTTGTTCCTTTCTTTAATAATAATAAAAAAAAGATAGATAAGCTATACCTTTTTAATGGCCAATTATAATCTTACATTAGTATCATGGAAATCAGTAATTTATATAATCATTGATTATATTAATAATTGTGTCATTGAGTGTAATAAGTTGTATGATAATGATAATAAGATGAAAGACGGAAATTTGCTGTGAAAGATTACCCTATAGGCTCTATATGAGAAATATTCCTGGTACGATCGCGGAGAGATAAAAGTCCATCTCTACGGCTACCTAAAATTGTAAATATGTCTTTAATAATAATGGAGCAATAATGGCCAGCTCAATATGTGTATGTACAGTGTTTTTTAAAATCATCTTACTTGTGCATAAATAAAGCATATTATTTAACCCCCGTCAATCCCACTTTTGTCATCGCGATGTCGTTTTTTCTTTCTTTCTTTAGATATATGATTGTTGATTCTTTTCCGCCATTAGACGTCGCACAAGGCTTCTAGTGTTTTTCGAAATTCATCTCTATCCTGGGCGAGATGTTCAATCTTATATAGGCGCTGTGTCACTGTGTACGTGTTCGATCCTGCTTCGCTCCATATATTGTTTTTTTTTTTCTTTCTGTTGATTATTTGTCTTTTTTTCCGAGGGCTGTAAACATAGCTCTTCCACTGAATTGATTTGATCTTATCTATTGAGTCTTTGCCTGCCAACTTTGCTTCTCTTGTAAGTGTTCTTTTTAGTCTCTCTTTAGGTTTTCCTCTTTTTTTTCTGAATCCTATTTCCTATAAAATAGACTGTTTTAGAATGTTCTCCCTATAACATGTTCGACATATGTCTACCTTTTTTCCTTCATTGTGGATGAGATCGTTAGTTGCACATGCCATTTCTCTTATCGCTATACTATATTAGTTTTGAATTCACTCCATTGTACACGGGGTATGTTTTTAGGCATTTGTCTTCAAAAGCGTTAATTTTTTTTTTCTCAATCTCTTTCGATGTTTTACAGCTTTCACAAACGTAGGCAAGTGTTGATAATACGTTTGAGTTGAATATTCTTAGGAATTTGAATATATACAGAATCTGTTTGATTCTCTTGCTTAATATTTTTTTTATTTCCATATTTTGTCCACGAAATATGGCCAGCCTAGTTATAATTCATATTAACGTTTATTTAGAATTAGTGTTTAAGTAGCAGAATGGAAACTAAACTATTAACTAACACTGATTAATTTCTCAACATTCATAAGTTGAGGGTTGTTGTTCCTGCTGAAGGCATTTTTGACCTAAACATCGTTTACTTTTTGTTTTGTTTCTAACCTACGTAAAACTGTTACATTACCACTTTTTCTTTTTTTTTAAATTTTCATCATCACCATCACCATCATCATCATCATCATCATCCATAAGTTGACTCTTGTCAACCATATATGTATCCATATATGTCAACCATATGTACCATTATAATATAAATTATATTATATCAGATTTCAACACAGCATACATGTTATATATAATAAATCTAAGAATGTAATCTTGACGATGCTAAGTCAGGGAGAGTCAGTTCAAGTAAGTCTATCTTAATGTGATACCAGATGCAAGGTTTTGTTTATCACCACAGAAGAAATTAGTTTTCCCGGGTTATTAACTAGTCGGAAAAACCAGTTCCAAAAATAGCACCTGCAATATTGCGGGTAAACCCGAACTTACATTATGTGACTGAGTACGTATACAAATCAACTTTTGCCGGTTAAATTACAAATTACTATAAATTATTGCTATAAATTCACGACTTCAAATGTTTGTTATTGTTAATAAACGCTTAATGCTTCCACGTAAGTGTTTAAAGTGCAAATTTCATCGTGTTTTACTATTAAATAGATCTGCTCAAATTAATTACATTCATTATGATTATCAAGACTTACTACACACGACCAGAGCTACACAACTAAAGTTACTTGGAGAAGTATCATAATTCACTAATTCAGCTTCTTCATGCAATAGAACTCAACGTAAAGGTAATATATTACTTCATATTTTCTTAGTGATTAATTAGTTACAACACTTATAGAAAAACAACAGCCATTTTACAAAGCTGAGACTTTTCAAAAGCTTCCTACTTATTTGATAATGGACCTTGGCAGTTAAGCTCGGAACTCAAGTAGTTTAAGTTGAAAATGATTCAGAATGCCATCATTAGATATTAATATTACAGAAAAATATTCGGTAGACAAAATAATCAACACAATTATCTGAAGGAAACTTATTTTGTTGTAAATAAAGATTTAGACTTATTAATTAAACAAGGGAATCTGAAATAGTTTAATTGTATCAAACTCTATATTATGTTCTAGAATGATCATTAATTTGAGTAATGGAGAATATAGTTCCTGGTAGACGGGGAGTGAAATATTTATATAAGATGATTGGGAGACGACATCAGTGACACTTTATAGATTGTTCTCACTGGGGCAGACAACATAGCCAGGCAATGAGAACATTCTGGTTGGTAGTTAAAGAACGGTATCTTCGATTGGACAAAAGGTTATTTGATGATGATGGTGGTGGTGATGATGATGGTGATGATGATGATAGTGATGATGGTGATGATAATGGTAATGGTGATGATGATGATGATGATTATGATGATGATGATGATGATTATGATGATGATGATTATTATGATGATGGTGATGATGATGATGATTATGATGGTGGTGGTGGTGATGATGATTATGATGATGATGGTGGTGGTGGTGATAATGATGGTGATGATAATGGTGATGATGATGGTGGTGATGATGATAATAATGATGATTATGATGATGATAATGATGATTATGTCTTAGGCGAGAGGAATGAAAGAGGTGAGAAACTTATTGACTGGGCAAGAACACACAACCTGATGATAGGAAAGATCTGGTTTAAGCAACATCCAAGACGTCTGTGGACATGGAAAAGCCCAGGGGACAACTCACGTAATCAAATTGATTATACAATGATAAGCAATAGATTTAGAAACAGTCTGGTGTGTGTGAAAACTAGACCAGGGGCAGATTGCAATAGTGGTCATGTACCAGTTGTGGGAAAGCTTAGAGTAAAATTAAAAACAAAAAAAACGAGCCTCAGTTAACATCAAGTTAAATTTAGATTTACTAAAATCAGACAAGAAGCTGCAAGACAAATATAAAATCACAATTCAGAACTGGTACAATGCAATAAAGATGATACAAAGCATTGATGAACAGTGGGAAATGCTAAAAGAATCAATGCAATGAATCAACATGCGCAGAGTGCGAAACAAAATCAGTCCAGAAATTAGCGATGAACAATGTGGTTTTGTTAGAGATAAAGGAACAAGCAATGCTATTTATATCATAAGATCTTTAGTAGAAAGAGCCATAGAGGTGAAAACAGATCTATACCTATGTTTCATAGATTACACCAAGGCATTTGACAAAGTAAAGCACCAAGAAATATTCAAAATTTAAAAAAGCATAAACGTAGACAGCAAAGATCTAAGAATAATAAAGAACATGTACTGGAAGCAACCAGCGGCCTTAAGAACTGGAAATCAAGTAGGAATGTTTGAACAAGTAAAACAGGGAGTTAGGCAGGGTTGTGTGCTGTCACCAGATTTGTTTAATATTTATAGTGAGATTATTTTAAGATCCATAAGGGACATGCCTGGAATAACAATTGGAGGTCATAATATAAATAATCTAAGGTATGCTGATGATACAATCTTAATCGCTAAAAGTGAAAATGAGTTACAAGAAATGTTGGCCATTATAGTGTAGGAAAGCAAAAATAAAGGACTCAGCCTTAATAGCAAAAAGACAGCGGTAATGGTAACAACAAAGAAAAAGACATCACCTCAGTGCAAAATAAAGACAACTGGAACGATATTAAAACAGGTAAATGAATTTAAATATTTGGGAACTTTGTTAACCTCAGACGGAAGATGTACAAAAGAGGTGAGATGCAGAATGGCTCAGGCAAAAGCAGCTTTACAGAAAATGAGGAAGATACTATGCAATACATTTTTGACAATAGAAACAAGAAAAAGAGTTATTAAATGTTATGTAGAGCTAGTCTTAACATATGGATGCGAATCATGGACAACAGGACAACGGACAAGAAAATCACTGGAGTCTGTAGAAATGTGGTTTTACAGAAGAATGTTGAGAGTACCTTGGGCAGCTAAGAAGAGTAATGAAAACGTTCTGAAAGAGGTCAAAGCAAAAAGAGAGCTAATTTCCAATATTAGGAAGAGACAATCATAATTTTTTGGCCATGTAATGAGAAGAGAACAACTGGAATATTTTGTAACAACTGGAAAAATTGAGGGACGAAGAGATAGAGGGAAACAAAGAGAAAAAATAACAGACAGCTTAGGAGAATGGCTTTGCAGAAAGTCAACAATAGAAATGATAAATAGCTGCCGAGATCGAAAATTGTGGTGAGACATGATCACCTACGCCAGTAGCCACGGTACTTGATGATGATGATACAGCAAATATCCAGTGTTTTTAACATTTGTGTGGATCATTCACCGGAGAAAACAATTGTTTCATTGTCTACATATTTTCAGGCTATTCGAATGTTCCATAATGGGTAGATCCAAAAGAAAAATACGTAAGTACTTGTATACTCTGTCGTGTTTTATATATTTTAATTTTCAATCCATTCTTTACACTCATTTCCAACTTTTCCTCCCTTACTCCTCCACTCTTTATTGCTAACTTTTCCTTACCACCATTTTCCTTCCTTTCTTGTTTTCTGTATTTTTCTTCCTTCCCTTTTCTTGCGTTTCCTTTCCTTTCCTTCCCTTTCCTTTCCTTTTCTTTCCTTAACTTTCCTTTCCTTCTTCCTTTCCTTCCTTCCTTCCTTCATTCCTTCCTTCCTTCCTTCCTTTCTTCATTCCTTCCTTCATTGTCTTATGAAGTCTGATGTCTCTTTCGGGACTTTGGTTCCACCATAACGTTTCTCTTCCAATGTAGTGGGTGTGGGCCATGATTTCCTCTACAAGACAGTGACATGTGGCAGTCTTATATAATGTGTTTTGCTGTCACATCCTCTAGAGGGCACACACTTTGTATGAGATATTTCTGTTTTGTGTTCTAAGCGATTGACTCGCTATTCCAGTATCTGCTTTGCCCATCTACACTGGATATTTGCTGCTTTCCGTACATACCTTATTTTCGCGTTGATTAACGTAAGCTTCTGATTTGTGAGTGGTCATGTTTTGCACAGGCAACAATGGAATGAAGTAAGATTATTTTGTATAAGATGATTCGTTGTGCTGATGGGCAATTTTATGTGTTAGAGGTGGTGGTCTGGATATGATGTTATGAAATTCTAGCTATGTATGTCTTATTTTGTTTGTTTCGGTAAATATCAAATTTATTCTTTTCTATTTTCAGTTCGATATGAAATTCAAGTTTTCCAAAGTGGACAAACCTGTGACATGGCCATCGAAAATTGTGCTAAAGTAGAAAAACATGGAAACTATATTGAAGTTTCACAGCTTGAAAAACACTTACTAGATAACGTTTTGCTCGATTTCATCATTATCCGGTGTAGTTTGACTGTTATGATACAAGTACCAACTGACAAAGGTGCCCTATATGGTAGTGGTTTCATACAAAAATTGAAATGGTCAACAATCTGCCATGTCCGTGTAAAGTTTGTGGAGAACAAGGACCAGTTCAGGGATATGGGAAAGTCACAGTGTCGACAGCGTTGCATGTGCTAGAAAAAGAAGAAGATGCCAAGAAAAGTTCAGTGCGTCTTTTTTATGATAGCCCTGACAGCAAAGAGACTTTGATTTACGGCTTGAAGTCTCACTCTCGAGATGACGTAGGTGATTGGTGTGCTCTAGTTTGTGTCTCTCATGACATCGACATGCTGGAAAAGCTGTCAGTCCTGCTTGATAAACACTGGAAGCTTGGTCGAACTTTGAAAGACAATCATAAAGAGAAAAAGGACAATATTGTTATTGTTGTATCACATCCACATGGAGGTCCAAAACGTGTGAGCATTGGCAGGGCAAAAATAAAGGACAAAACAAGGGAGGTAAGAGATGAGCAGGATTGGTGCTACTATTCGTATGATGCGATCACGTGCGACGGAAGTAGCGGTGGTTCTGTGTATGTTCTTGGGAGGTGGAATGATGGGTTTGGATACTGGTTTGGGCATGCGCACAACCACAGTGGTGTTGACAATAGGGAATTCAGCGGCAGCACTGTTGGTGTGGATTCCACACATGGAGAGATAGTGAGACCATTCAGCTTCATTAAAATTGATGATAATGAAGGCAGCGATATTTCCGCTGAATCTACTCATTAATAACAACTATATCCGTGTGGTTCACATCCATATGTTAAGACTGGCTCTACATAACATTTAAGAACCCTTTTTCATGATTTTTTTTTGTGTGTGTCAAAAATTGATTGCATAGTATCTTCCTCATTTTTGGAAAGCTGCTTTTGCCTGAGCCATTCTACATCTCACCTCTTTTGTACATCGTCCGCCTGAGGTTAACAAAGTTCCCAGATGTTTAAATTCATTTACCTGTTTTAATATTGTTCCACTTGTCTTTATTTTGTACTGTGGTGATTTCTTTTTCTTTGTTGCTACCATTACTTCTGTCTTTTTGCTTTTAAGGCTGAGTCCTTTATTTTTGCTTTCTTTTACTATAATGTCAACATTTCTTATAACTCATTTTCACTCTTAGCGATTAAGACTGTATCATCAGCATACCTTACATTATTTATATTATGACCTCCGATTGTTATTCCAGGCATGCCCCTTATGGATCTTAAAGTAATCTCACTATACATATTAAACAAATCTGGTGACAGCACACAACCTTGCCTAACACCATGTTTTATTTGTTGAAACATTACCAATTGATTTCCAGTTCTTATGGTCGCTGTTTGTTGCCAGTACACGTTCTTTATTATTCTTAGATCTTTGCTGTCTACGGTTATGCCTTCTAAAATTTTAGAGCTAATTTCCAATATAAGGAAGAAACAATCATAATTTTTTGGCCATGTAATGAGAAGAGAACAGCTGGAATATACTGTAACAACTTGGAAAATTGAGCGACGAAGAGGTAGAGGGAAGCAAAGAGAAAATATACCAGACAGCTTAAGAGAATGGCTTGGCAGAAGATCAACAACAGAAAAGATAAATAACTGTCGAGATCGTTGTGGAGAGAAATGATCACCTACGCCAGCAGGCACGGTACTTGATGATGATGATGACGATATCCGTGTGACCATCCTGTAAAAGAGATCACTAGTTGGAGTATGGGAACGTGACAGCAAGAGATGCAGGCCAACCAAAAGAAAAAAACAGATTTACAATTATTTGTCCCTGAGATGCCGAAAGAAAAAAAGAAGAAAAAGTATTAAGAGAAGTGACCCTCGATATTGTGTCATGAGCTGAATACACATACAGATTTAAGACTGTATCTTACATAAGTTTTACATATTTTTTTTATTTTAAATATTATTATTTATTTATTTTACATTACTTTTAATAATACAAGCTGAAACATCGCTCAAAAATTGTTGTTCTGTGTGAAAAAGAAATACAAACGATATAAATCATATCCAAATATGTTCAACTACTTTATGATGTAATAATGTTACATATTAATTAATGTAATGTTGTTTTAATGTAGTCAATGACGTAGTTACTTGAAATATTAATTAAAATTTATGTTGGGTTAAACAATTAAAATAGGGAGCCGCGATAGCTCAGTGGTTAGTGAACTGGACTACAAAGGACAAGGGGTAAGGTTCGATCCCAACCGACGGCTTCCGGGTTCACCCAGCCTTTAATGGGTACCAGATTTTTTGGGGGGAAAGTGAAGCGGCACGGGCGTAATACCAACCACATTACCCAAAAATCAGGTGCCGAAGGTCTATAAAATGTATGGTCACTAACACTATATTCCCTATACGCCACTTGGCGTGACGGGAATACTTTACTTTTTTTTTTTTTAAACAATTAAAATAAAATACATAACAATTGTCAGTTTACTTCATTATTCCATTACCTGTGTGTGGTTGTTGTTTTTTTCTTCAAAGTGACATATGGCGTTGTTCAAAGTCAGTCATAGCTTTGTTTAACGTCATTCATGGCGTTGTTCAAAGTCAGTCATAGCTTTGTTTAACGTCAGTCATGACGTTGTTCAAAGTCCGTCATAGGTTTGTTTAACGTTAGTCATGGCGTTGTTCAAAGTCAGTCATAGCTTCGTTTAACGTCAGTCATGGCGTTGTTCAAAGTCAGTCATAGCTTTGTTTAACGTCAGTCATGGCGTTGTTCAAAGTCAGTCATAGCTTTGTTTAACGTCAGTCATGGCGTTGTTCAAAGTCAGGCATAGCTTTGTTTTAAGTCAGTCATGGCGTTGTTCAAAGTCAGTCATAGCTTTGTTTAACGTCAGTCATGGCGTTGTTCAAAGTCAGTCATAGCTTCGTTTAACGTCAGTCATGGCTTTGGTCAATGTCAGTCATAGCTTTGTTTAACGTCAGTCATCGCGTTGTTCAAAGTCAGTCATAGCTTCGTTTAACGTCAGTCATGGCGTTGTTCAAAGTCAGTCATTGCTTCGTTTAACGTCAGTAATGGCGTTGTTCAAATTCAGTCATAGCTTCGTTTAACGTCAGCCATGGCGTTGTTCAAAGTCAGTCATAGCTTTGTTTAACGTCAGTCATGGCTTTGCTCAATGTCAAGCATGGATTTGTTTAACGTTAACTTTACTTTTTTTTTTTTTTTTTACTTGATCACAGACTGACAGAGCAGTTAGCAGCTGGTCCGCATTGTAATTCCTCCACTTTGTGAGACCTGTGATTATCCTTTCTCAGAGTGTCTCAAGTCTTCCCCCCCACTATGTACCTCTGTTTCCATTGTACTCCTCTTTGCGACTTCCCTCCTTGAGTCCACTCTACCCCAGTTCCTGTGATTCTGTATTTCTTCTGATCACAGGAGACCACGATAGCTCACCGCTTCCTGGATTACTAAGGACAGAACTTTCCAACCTTAAAGGGGTACCGATTTTTTTTCTGAGCAAGGAAAAACGGTACTGGCGTAATACTGACCATATTACCCACAAAAATAATGTTAAAAAAAAAAAAAAAAAAAAAAAAGTAAAGTACCCCCGTCACGCCAAGTGGCGTATGGGGAATATGGTGTTAGTGACCATACATTTTCCAGACCTTCAGCACATGATTTTAGCGGTAATGTGGTCGGTATTACGCCCGTGCCGCTTTTCTTTCCCAGAAAAAAATACGGTACCCATTAAAGGCTGGGTGAACCAGAAGCCGTCGATTGGGATCGAACCCTACCTCTTGTCCTTTGTAGTCCAGTTCACTAACCACTGAGCTATCGCGGCTCCCACAAAAATAATGTGCCGAAGGTTTATGTTAAAAGAAAATAAATAAAAAAATAACACCATATTTCCTAAATGTCATGCAGCATGTCTGGGCTCTTTCTTTTCTTTTTTCTTGTGATCACACAACATATCCAACTCCATCTCCTACCTATTATCCATGTATGCATTCCTTCTGATTGTAAGTTCTGAGCAATTCTTGGTTGTTAATTTTTTAACCAAAATATTCTGATAACTTTTACCCAAGCAAGTTGTGTGAGATGATAATAAGCTGCCTCTCCACTTCTTTCCAGCGTCTGATTCAAATTTAAAGTATCGTAAAGTGGGAGTTGTTTACGACAGAACCGCGATAGCCAGCTTGTCGGTCCGACCAGTCCGTCTTCAGTAATGGATAGATTGTGTTTTACAACTTTGCTCGGCCAGCGGCTATTTATGCCCGCTCTTTTTTACTTGTAACTAAAAGTAAAAAAGTAAAGTACCCCCCGTCACGCCAAGTGGCGTATAGGGAAATATGGTGTTAGTGGCCTTATATTTTACAGACCTTCAGCACATGATTTTTGGGGTAATGTGGTCAGTATTACGCCCGTGCTGATTTAATTTCCTAGAACAAAATCCGGTACCCAGTTCAGGCTGGGTGAACCCGGAAGCCGTCGGTTGGGATCGAACCCTACCCCTTGTCCTTTGTAGTCCAGTTCACTAACCACTGAGCTATCGCGGCTCCCTTTACTTGTAACTGCCAACGGTTATTTAACGTGCGCTAGTTTACACGGGCCTCCTGTTTTTTTTTTTTCGCTTATGTCGGAGAGCGCTGTACATCGGATCTCATTACCCAAAGACCAAGGGAAGAGAGGTACTCAATACACCATGAAAATTAACATCAACAAAATTGGAGTCATGAATATTGCAAAAGAGAAACAGAACATCAACATAACGATAGACGGTAGACAATTAAAACAAGTAGAGGAATTAAAATACGTGGGAAGACCAGTAATAAATGGAAAAGTCACAAGTAGCAAAAACAGATGCAAGATGCAACAAAGCTTGTCAAATAATCGGACACTATTACCACTAATATAGTCCAACAAGGAAATAACTCTAAAGGCAAAACGGTCGCTCTACAATTTAATCTTCTTTCCAACGTTGTGCTACCAATGCCAGACTTTGACTTTAGACTCAAAAACAATAAGAAATAACCACTATCAAAATAAAATGTGTTAGACGAAGGACAGGAAACAGTATGTGAGATAAGATCAGAAATAAAGAACTGAGAAAGAAACTAGGAATAATTCCCGCCAGAAAATGCATAAAGCAACAACAAATACAATTGTTTGACCACGTGATAAGATAGAAAGACCAAACAGAAAGCAACGAGCCTTTAATAACATTTACGAGAACACCAGACTCAAGGGCCGACCACCAAAACCTGGATTGATGGAATATTAGTAACTCTAAGAAACAACAGCAGCAGAGGCCAACACAAGAGCAAAAGACCGCAAGTGATATCTCCCCTTGACGCTTAAAGCAAATAAGGAAATAAAGAAGTAGAAGAATAAGAACACAATTTTTGCAACTACAGTTTATGCCAAACAACTAAAAGACAGTAAAGAAGCAATCGATAATGTCTATAGAATGACGCATAGTCAACTACCACAACACGCCAACACCACCTGAATTTAACGCACAAAATATACCAAGTGTGTGCTTGATTGACAACATCATATAAATCCAGCTGGAGATAATAAAGACACCTCGTGTGACACACCTGACTTGACATTTTAAAAAGAGTATAAATCTGTTCACATTTCAGGATATAGATACAATAAACAAGTACATGTTTGTGTATTTTAAGAAATTAATTGTGAACGTTTACGACGGGGTCCCTTCCGCATTCAAGAAACCCTTGGTCGCGCTAACTTTCCCCTGTCACCAGGACAAAGATCGCAGTTCTCGTCATGTATTCCTATGTCCCCACAGTTTTTGTACGTCTGTGTCAATGAGCCAGGTTTGACGTCCTACTTCAACAGTTCTCGCCAGGTGTTCCTATGTCCCCACAGTTCTTGTATGTCTGTGTCAATGAGCCAGGTTTGACGTCCTAGTTCAACAGTTTTCGCCAGGTGTTCCGATGTCCCCCACAGTTCTTGTATGACTGTGTCAATGAGCCAGGTTTGACGTCCTACTTCAACAGTTTTCGCCAGGTGTTCCGATGTCCCCCACAGTTCTTGTATGACTGTGTCAATGAGCCAGGTTTGACGTCCTAGTTCAACAGTTTTCGCCAGGTGTTCCTATGTCCCCACAGTTCTTGTATGACTGTGTCAATGAGCCAGGTTTGACGTCCTACTTCAACAGTTTTCGCCAGGTGTTCCGATGTCCCCCACAGTTCTTGTATGACTGTGTCAATGAGCCAGGTTTGACGTCCTAGTTCAACAGTTTTCGCCAGGTGTTCCGATGTCCCCACAGTTCTTGTATGACTGTGTCAATGAGCCAGGTTTGACGTCCTAGTTCAGCAGTTCTCACCAGGTCTTCCTATGCCCCCCCCCAACAGTTCTTGTACGTCTGTGTCAACGAGCCAGGTTTGACGTCCTAGTTCAGCAGTTCTCGTTAGGTATTCCTATGTCCCCCACAGTTCTTGTGTGTCTGTATCAATGAACCAGGTTTGACGTCCTAGTTCAGCAGTTCTCGCCAGGTGTTCCTATGTCCCCCACAGTTCTTGTGTGTCTGTGTCAACGAGCCAGGTTTGACGTCCTGGTTCAGCAGTTCTCGCCAGGTGTTCCTATGTCCCCCACAGTTCTTGTGTGACTGTGTCAACGAGCCAGGTTTGACGTCCTGGTTCAGCAGTTCTCGCCAGGTGTTCCTATGTCCCCCACAGTTCTTGTGTGACTGTGTCAACGAGCCAGGTTTGACGTCCTGGTTCAGCAGTTCTCGCCGGGTGTTCCTATGTCCCCCACAGTTCTTGTGTGTCTGTATCAATGAACCAGGTTTGACGTCCTAGTTCAGCAGTTCTCGCCAGGTGTTCCTATGTCCCCCACAGTTCTTGTGTGTCTGTGTCAACGAGCCAGGTTTGACGTCCTGGTTCAGCAGTTCTCGCCAGGTGTTCCTATGTCCCCCACAGTTCTTGTGTGACTGTGTCAACGAGCCAGGTTTGACGTCCTGGTTCAGCAGTTCTCGCCAGGTGTTCCTATGTCCCCCACAGTTCTTGTGTGACTGTGTCAACGAGCCAGGTTTGACGTCCTGGTTCAGCAGTTCTCGCCAGGTGTTCCTATGTCCCCCACAGTTCTTGTGTGTCTGTGTCAACGAGCCAGGTTTGACGTCCAAGTACAGAAGATCTGTTTCATGATTAGACAACGTATTTAGGAGTATAGGCTCCTCTTCTGCAGTGGCGACGAGGTTGGGATAACACACCGTCTGTTTGTTTTCATCTCAAAGTGGCATTTTAGTTCTAATTTTGGAAATTGTTCAGCACTTGTGGATGAAGATGTCCTGAATCTAGGAAATTTCCCTCATTTTTTAAATTGATACGTAATGGAAGTGGTTTCATATAACACATATAACGTGGAACATTTTTAGCTAAAGACGGTATTTATGTATGAATGATATTTTACAACTGGCAAAATAAAAGTAGGGAGCCGCGATAGCTCAGTGGTTAGTGAACTAGACTACAAAGAACGAGAGGTAGGGTTCGGTCCCAACTGACGGCTCCGATTCACCCAACCTTTAATGGGTACCCATTTTTTTCTGGGAAAGTAAAGTGGCACGAGCGTAATACCAACCACATTACCCCAAAAATAATGTGCTGAAGGTTTATAAAATGTATGGTCACATTTATGTTCACTAACACCATATTCCCTATACGCCACTTGGCGTGACGGGGGTACTTTAAAATATAAGGAAAGAGAGATCGCTGGCGACAAAGAAAGAAAATGCTGGATAACTTGGTGTCAGGCATGGAAAACAATAATCTAAAACAGAACTGATAAGATGCACTGTACTGTAGATAGAAGATTGTGGAAGGACATGATCGCCTACGCCAACCGGTATGGCACATGATGATATTTTAGTAGTTGATGCTTCTAACATAGAGACCAAAATTTTTTAATCTGAGAGTTTCCGAAGATGCAAAATTCTGTTCTTGACCATAAAAGTGTTGAGTTTAAGGGAACATCTTCATCTAAACATTATGAATGTATAATAAAAGAAACGTATTTAATCTTCATGGAAAGGCACAAATGACCAAATCAACTAAAATATCAGTGCTAAACAACTGTGAACGATGTAGGCGCTGACTTTGTGGTTCAAGTTCACTTTTGAAATTGAAATATTCTAAATAGGGAAGTCTGGTGATGGTGATAGAGTCCCCTTAACTCTGTCCATGATCATTAAACCATGTCGACACTATAGCTTGTTTCATAAGTCGTGCCCACCTTTTAAAATCAATATCTTTTAAACCGCTTTTTGTAATTTTTTCAAAATTTGCATGTAAAGTTATAATGAGTAGAACCCAACAGGGAATTAATTTCATTAAAAACAAACATTTGGTTATTATTATTGCTTATTTGATTTATATAAATTTATAACGACCCATTGATGTAGTCAAAACTTAGTGTTTACGGTATTTAAGTTAAAAATAGCGATTACAAATCCAAACACGGTCCAATTTACGATTTTTCACGCTTTAAACGTGAGCTGTCTGACACAATTAGACACTTGTAGAAAACACGAGGCATTGTGTGTTCCATTTCCGTTCATTCATAGGTGTAGACGTGGAACGCTAACATTTATCATGAGTCTTAAAATGAAATTCTGCAGTTTACAAAACATCGCAATAAAAATGTATGACTATTTTTGCAAAGAGGCTAAACGAGGAAGATTATTTAATTCTTTAGAAAACCCTGAGAATAGGACAAGACACATTTTGGATTTATCTAAACGGTCATTTAATCGTTGGATTCAAGCACGTGACCGTCAATGTTCCAAATATACAAAATCACAAGGAAGAGCAAAATTGTTGGATAATTTCGACAGTGAACTTATTAGAAGTGAAATTCGCAAAATGTTGGGTATGAATGAAACTGTTACAATAAGAAAATTAAAAGTATCGCTGAAAAACAACAACAGTATTGAAATATCAAAGTCTACATTATGGAGGAATGTGAGAGCTGCAGGCTTTACATTCAGAAAGTATTCCAATGGACGAAACATCATCTGTGAGAAGCCACATATAGTAGTCATGAGAAGCAAGTACTTACGTGAAGTTAAAGAGGTGCGCAAGCAAGGTTATGATATTGTGTACTTGGATGAAACATGGATCAATGCTCACCACACTAACCAAAGGGAATGGCAGTCATCAGATGGAAAGATTAAGAGATTAATACCTAGCAGCAAAGGACAGCGCTTGATAATTGCTCATGCAGGTAGTCGACAACATGGACTAATACAGAATGCAGAGCTCATTTTTCTTTCAAAATCCATAGATAATCGGGATTATCACTCTGAGATGAATGGTCACATATTTAGACATTGGATTGAAAATTCTGTTCTCCCATCACTAGATCGACCATCTTGCCTAATAATGGACAATGCAGCGTACCACAACATTGTTGCACTTGAAGATAAAGTCCCGACGTCATCCAGTACAAAAGATGCTATTAAGATATGGCTCACAAAGGAGCACATACAATTTAATAACATGTACTTAAAACCTGAATTACTATCTCTAGTAAAGCAAAAAACAGAGGACAAAGATTTTTCAAACAGATAAGATTATCCAAGAGCACGGTCATATAAGTTTGAGGCTGCCACCTTACCATGCTCATTTAAATCCAATAGAACTAATCTGGGCAAAATTAAAAGGACAAGTGGCAGATGAAAATACAACATTCAAAATATGCGATGTAAAGACTCTTGCTAATCTCGCTTTATTAAATATAGACAAAGATTATTGGGCTAAATGTGAAGACCACGTCTTAAAACAGGAAGAGAAATATTGGAAAAATGTTGGTTTGTGGAATGTTCAACCCCAAACAGTTATTAATTAATCTTTTAGACTCGTCTGATTCAGAATGAAAGTATATAGCCCCCACAATGTTGGCCCCTATATTACCTTAAATTATTTCAACAAACGGTCCTTTTCAGGACCACACAACTATGAAAATTGGGCATACAGGTATACCTTGATATTATCGCCCGTCCTCGAACTGAGCAGACAATAATTATCCTGGTGTTTTGTTTTATCCAGTTATTTCCCCATTACGGCCACGCCTTTACCTAGTGAAAATTAATCGTAGACCAGCAACTACGGTAATTTCTATTCTTTAGGGCTTCACAATTTACAATTTTGACAAACATCAAAGAAATATCGCCGCTTTAAGAAAACTGCAGCTGCAAGATATTTGTTAAATATAGATTTAAAGGGTCTTTTGCATTCTAATAACATTTGGAAAATTTCAAAAGTATTTAACAAACGGTTAGAGAGTAATAGCGTTTTGAAGTTGGGCAAATGTTTTGAAACGAGCTATAAAACCACACGCTCCATTAAATGTGTCGACTATCATTGAAAGATGATTGTCGTTGACAATGTGGATTTGTGGAAGTAAAGGGCACCAATAATGCAATATACATCTTAAGAACATTGATAGAAAGATCTATAGCCGTAAAGAAAGATCTATATATGTGCTTTATACACTACACGAAAGCATTTGACAAAGTAAAGCATGTGGAAATAATCAATATGCTGGAGAAATTAAACATTGATGGCAAGGATCTGCGAATCATAAAAAACATGTACTGGCAACAAACAGCAGCTATACGAATTAACAACCAAACAGGATAATTCCAATATATAAAACAAGGAGTCAGACAAGGCTGTTTTCTGTAGCCGGATTTGTTTTCACTTTACAGCGAATATATTATGAGATCAATAGTAGACAAACAAGGAATTGAAGTCAACGGTCACAACATAAATAATTTGCGATATGCGGATGACAGTCTTAATAGCAGAGACAGAGAATGAACTACAAGAAATGATAGACATAATAGTAAAAGAAAGCAAAAAGAAAGGTCTCAGTCTGAATAGTAAGAAAACAGAAGTAATGGTTATATCGAAGAAACAATCACCACCATCTTGCAGCATAAAAATAAACGAGACAAATCTGAAACAAGTGCAACGTTTCAAATACTTGGGCACAATAATAACATCAGATGGGAGATGCACCACAAAAATAAAAAGCAGAATAGCTCAGGCCAAAATAGCATTTCAGAAAATGAAAAATATCTTATGCAACAAATCTATGTCAATAAAAATGAGAAAGAGAGTTCATCTGCGCTATATAGAACCAATTCTGACCTATGGAAGCGAATCCTGGACAGTGGACAAACAAATGAAAAGACGATTGGAGGCCACAGAGATGGGATTTCTCAGAAGAATGTTGAAAGTTCCCTGGATAGAAAAAAAGACCAATGAGGAAGTTCTCAAAGAGGCCAACACAAAAAGGGAGCTCTTAAAAAACATCAGAAAGAAGCAATCAACATTTTTTGGGCACATCATGAGAAGAGGAAAGTTGGAATACTTGGTTACAACTGGCAAAATAAAAGGAAAGAGAAATCGCGGGCGACAAAGAGAGAAAATACTGGATAGCTTGGTGTCATGACATTGAAAACAGTCAACAACAGAACTGATACGATGCACTGTAGATAGAAGATTTTGGAGGGACATGATCACCTACGCCAAACGATATGGCACATAATGATGATGATGATGATCATTGAAACAAGACATCACCTCAGTGCAAAATAAAAACAAGTGGAACAATATTAAAACAGGTAAATGAATTTAAATATTTGGGAACTTTGTTAACCTCAGACGGAAGATGTATAAAAGAGGTCAGATGCATAATGGCTCAGGCAAAAGCAGCTTTCCAAAAAAATGAGGAAGATACTATGCAATACATTTTTGACAATAGAAACAAGAAAAAGAGTTCTTAATTGTTATGTAGAGTCAGTCTTAACATATGGATGCGAATCATGGACAATATGACAACAGACAAGAAA
This sequence comes from Megaustenia siamemsis, assembly GCA_032433765.1. Lineage (NCBI taxonomy): Eukaryota > Metazoa > Mollusca > Gastropoda > Stylommatophora > Ariophantidae > Megaustenia > Megaustenia siamemsis. Next base: position 45,094,895 of record JAVIAB010000046.1, read on the forward strand.
ATCAGTGGAATCTGTAGAAATGTGGTTTTACAGAAGAATATTGAGAGTACCATGGACAGCTAAGAAGAGTAATGAAGATGTTCTGAGGTCAAAACAATAGGAGAGCTAATTTCCAATATTAGGAAGAAACAATCATCATTTTTTGGCCATGTAATGGGAAGAGAACAACTGGAATATATTGTAACAACTGAGGGATGAAGAGATAGAGGGAAGCAAAGAGAAAAAAACAACAGACAGCTTAAGAGAATGGCTTGGCAGAAGCAGTTGGCTATTTAGCAACAACAGAAATGATAAATAGCTGCCGAGATCGAAAGTTGTGGAGAGACATGATCACCTACGCCAGCAGGCCCAGTACTTGATGATGTTGATGATAATTGAAACATGTCGACACTAACGCCACACGCTCCATTAAATGTAAACACTAACACTTTATGTCCCCTTAAATATGTCGACTATTATTGAAACATGTAAATGCTAACACCACACATCATCTTAAATCTGTCGACGATCATTGAAGTATGTAGACACTAATATCACACGTCCTCTTAAATCTGTCGACTATTATTGAAACATGCAAACACTAACACCACACGTCTTCTTAAATCTGTCGACTATTATTGAAACATGTAAACACTAACACCACACGTCTTCTTAAATCTGTCGACTATTATTGAAACATGTAAACAGTAACAGCACACGTCCTCTTAAATCTGTCGACTATTATTGAAACACGTAAGCAATAACACCACACGTCTTCTTAAATCTGTCGACTATTATTGAAACATGAGGAGAAATAAAAAAAAAAAAAAAGATATATTTCAAAAAATTGAAAAACAACGGTATGGTTAAAGCTTCACGTAACAAGAAGACAACATAACCCATAACGACATTTCGGTTCAATATGCCTTCCGCAGGAACAAACATACAACACACACACAATATGTATTTAAAATACAAATAATAATAATAAAGTATACACAATTTCGAACGAGAAGAAGAAATACAAGGCAAATTAAAAATAAAAAAGTCTTCCTTGTATACTCTGATATGTAAGAATGTTAGTGTACACGGAGTGTGTGTACGCGCACAAAAGCATAAATGCGCGCACACAGCGCGCAGTAACAGGTCAGTGCGCTTACACTAAGCGCAAAGAACTGAATAAAGAAATATAGGGTCTCTCTCTCTCTCTCTCTCTCTCTCTCTCTCTCTCTCTCCTTTGTTCATATTTACATTGTCAGTTAAAGGCCAGCAAAGAAGAAGAGAAACAAGTACATAATAATACGTTTATTTTTAGCAATTAGTTCACCTTTTGAATGGGCGTCTAACCCTTTCTGACCATAAGCTAAAGGTAACCCACGTTTGGCCTATTTCGCTGGTGTTATGATATCCAAACAGGCAATGTTTGCGCCACATTAGATTAATTGAACGTGCAGGCAATAATTTCTAAGAACATCTATTTATGTTTTGCCATTTAGTTAAGGCTTTCTATTTTGAAGCATTTCATGTTAGCGGGTCTGGATACAACACAGCTGTTATTTGCACCTCAGAGTGGTATTTTAGTTCTCATCATCATCATCGAGTGCCGTCTCCGCAACGAAGGTTGACTACCATGGAGCGCCATTCTGCTCTGTCTCTTGCTTTGATGATGCAGGTTGTCATAGGCTGATTTGTCCATCTTTTGATGTTACTCGTTCATGTTACTCTTGGTCTGCCTCTGCCTCTTTTACCTTGTATTTTCCCCTCCTGGATTACTTTTAGTAGGCTGTTTGGTCTTTTAACATGGCCCAAAAATCGCATTTGTCTTGTTTGAATTGTGTTTAGTAGTTCTCTTTTCATTTTTAGTTGTTTTAAGACTTCATCATTTGTTTTATTTTCCTTCCATCCAATTCTACCTATTCTTCTACATATCCACATTTCAAAAGCTTCAATTCTCTGTTCTGTTTTCTTGTCTAATGTCCATGTTTCTGCACCATATAGGAATATTGAGAAGATGAAACATTTTTCTATTCTTAGTTTTAGCCCGGGTGTTATTTATTTTAATGTTTGTATGTTCTTCATGACATTAAAATTACTTTTTGCCATTCCTGTTCTTTTGTTTATTTCAGTTGTACATTTTCCATCACTGGTTATAGTATGTCCAAGGTAGTTGTAGTTCTGAACTGTCTCCAGGTCTATTCCTTCTATTTTGATATCCACTTGTGGGTTTTGAGTATTTTCTTTGTTTATGATCATAGTTTTAGTCTTTTTGATATTCATATCTAGTCCATATTTTTTTAATTTTAGTTCTAATCTAGGAGATGTTACAGCATTTATGGACGGAGATGAAACAAATCTGGCACATTCCCCTCATTTTAACAACTGACATTTAAAGGTGCGGTTTCTGTGACTGATCATCACCCTCATCATCGTCATGCCGGTTGGTGTAGGCGATCATGTCCTTCCACAATCATCTATCTACAGTGCATCGTATCAGTTCTGTTGTTGACTGTTTTCCATGCCATGACACTAAGCTATCCAGTATTTTTTTCTCTTTGTCGTCCGCGATCTATCTTTCCCTGTATTTTGCCTGTTGTAGCCAAGTATTACAACTTTCCTCTTTCTGATGTGCCCGAAAATCTTGATTGTTTCTTTCTGATGTTTTTAATAGCTCCCTTTTAGTGTTGGCCTCTTTGAGAATATCCTATTTGGTCTTTTTAGCTGTCATTGGAACTTTCAACATTCTTCTGAGAAATCCCATCTCTGTGGCCTCTAATCGTGTTTTCATTTGTTTGTCTGCTGTCCATGATTCGCTTCCATAGGTCAGAAATGGTTCTATATAGCACCGATGAACTCTCTTTCTCACTTCTATTGACATAGTTTGGTTGCATAAGATATTTTTTTTAATTTTCTGAAATGCTATTTTGGCCTGAGCTATTCTGCTTTTTATTTCTTTGGGTCATCTTCCTTCTGATGTTATTATTGTGCCCAAGTATTTGACGTGTTGCACTTGTTTCAGATTTGTCCTGCTTATTTTTATGTTGCATGATGGTGATGATTGTTTCTTTAATGTGACCATTACTTCTGTTTTCTTACTATTCAGATTGAGACCTTTTTTTTATTGCTTTCTTTTACTATTATGTCTATCATCTCTTCATCTATGGATGGAGATGAAATAAATCTAGTACATTCTCCTAAATTTTTCCGTTCGCAAGCTTTTACCTCTGACGAAGTCCCTAAAGACAAGGAACTGAATTTTGCGTGTTAATCCATTTTTCCCTGGCAGCCGTGTGCACAGGGGTCCCTCGCCGCACAGGCAGATAACTCCGACTTCGGAGGTACTCATATTTTTTCCAGCGATGAGTAATTGACGTTTCAAGCCGGGCCTCAACCCGCAATGTGACATTTAAAGGAGCGGCTTCTGTGAATGACGTCATGCACAAAACGCAACATTTCTAGCGAAAGTCAATATTTCTGCAGGAGGGATATTTTGGTAGATAATGCTCGGAACAATAAAGAAAAGACTGACAAACTTAAGAGTTTCCGGGATTTAAAAATTACATTTTTAACCGCAAATGTGACCGGATGTTAAGATACACCTTCTTCTAATCGCTTTAAATGTGAAGTATTTGAGGCGTGTGTATTTTATCTTCGTGTAAAGACACACACATGAGGAAATCAACAACTAAAGTATCAATGACAAACCACTGTGATCAAGAAATTGCCGGTAATAAATGTAATGTGTAGTTATATACAGTTTAATGTAACTATCATTGTTGGTTGAAAAAGTAATATTAATGTTGTGAAAAATATACCAACATCAAAACAAATAACACCAGGGCTAAAACTAAGAATAGCAAAATGTTACATCTTCTCAACATTCCTATATGGTGCAGAAACATGGACATTAAACAAGAAAATAGAACAGAAAATAGCAGCCTTTCAAATGTGGATTTATAGAAGAATAGGTTGAATTGGAGAGGGAATAAAAAGAAAACAAACGATGAAGTTTTAAATCAACTAACTAATACAAGCTGCCAGTGAAACAATACCCAGAGGGGCACGGAAACACTACAAACCATACTGGAATAGTGAACTAGAGCAACTGCACAATGACATGGAAACATCTCGAAAACAAGCAGAAAATAACCCCTGCCAGGAACACCACAATAACTATCAGCATGCTAAAGCCAAATTTCAATGGGCTAAACTGCAAGCCAGACGGAGAAGTTGGAAAGAGAAAACAGAGTACTTGAATCTAGAACGAGACACAAGAAAAGTGTGGAAGCTTGTAAAACAGCTGAATGATGAGGGTACAGAAAGGAACACAAAAATTACACTGAAGAAGGATGGAAACATTCTAACAGGTAAACATGCAGCAAATCACTTTGCAGACTCCTTTGCAAATGACAACAATATTGAAATTAGCCTAGAGAAACGTCAAGAGACCCGTCTAAAACAACAAAATGCAAGACAAGAAGAGACTGCACATGAAGTCATGGAAATACCCATTACACAAAGAGAGCTAGAGCTGGCAATATCCAAATTAAAAATGAAAAGTCACCAGGTAGTGATGGAGTGTCTAATGAAATGATTAAGAACTTGGGAACTGCAGCTAAAGCAAAACTACTGCAGATCTACAACATTTGCTGGATCACAGGTAAAGTGCCACAGGCATGGAGAGAAGCAATTATGATACCATTACTAAAGCCAGGAAAAGATGGTTCAATGACATCCAGCTATAGACCAATCAGCCTTACAAGCTGTTTGTGCAAAACAATGGAACGTATAATCAATCTCAGACTGCAGTGGTACCTGGAAAGTGAAAATCTCCTTGTCCCACAACAAGCAGGCTTTAGACAGTGTTACTCTACCGAAGATCAGGCAACCTATCTTTCCCAGGAAATTGAGGATGCGTTTCAAGAAAAGAAACTGGTACTAGCAGCATGGATAGACCTAAAGAAAGCATTTGATAAGGTATGGAAGGAAGGGCTTTTGAAGAAACTGAGAAATTATGGAGTAAATGGCAGGATGTACAAATGGGTCAAAGCATACCTGCATAACAGGAGAGCCAGAGTGCAACTGGATGGTCTTAAGAGTAAGAAGGTCCTACTGCGCCAGGGCGTTCCACAGGGAGGGGTACTATCTCCAACACTTTTTCTGATCTACATCAATGACCTAGTTACTGAATTACCACATGGTATCAAAGTGGCAATGTATGCAGATGACTTGGTAATGTGGTGCACAGAGGAGTATGCAACAGTGGCCTCCAAATTGTTACAAAGAGCTATGAATGCACTGAATTCATGGACAAATAGATGGTGTATCAGCATCAATACAGACAAATGCAGTACTACACTTTTCACTCTTTCCCCAAAACAAAAAGCAGGAGCCATCTATATAAACAATGAGCCTGTGAAAGAAGACATACAGGCTACGTATCTCGGAGTTACATTTGATAACAAACTATCTTGGAAACAGCAGATAAATAAGGCAACCCAAAAAGCAAGGAGAAAATTGGCTATTCTAAGAAAGCTGTGTGGAACTACGTGGGGTGCGAGTGGGAAAATACTCAGTAAAGTTTACCAACAGAGTATACGCCCACATTTAGAATATGGATCATCTGCATGGTGTTCAGCATCAAACACCACACTTCAAGAACTGGATAAAGTACAAAACCAGGCACTTAGGGTCATCACAGGAGCAATGAAATCAACACCAATATTAGAGATGGAGAAATTGTGGAGGATACCAGCACTGAGAGAACGGAGGGACACAAAGGTGCTGATACAGGCAGAAAAATTTGCTTGCATGCCGAGACATCCAATGAAGGACCGATTCCAAAATCTTGCATTGGGACGACTTAAGAGAAGCAGTTTTATCCACCAAGCCAAGCGTATTAGTAGACAAACACCAGACATGCCAAGAGCTGTTAACCCCCTACTGCCCATACCAGAACAGACTCCCTGGACAGAGGAATCAGGATTATCAGTTCAAATACGGACAGAAGTGAAAGGAATAGTTGATAAAGAGGAACAGAATAGTCTACAGCGAAAAACAATAACTCTCAGTTTCCTGGATGAAGAATACCCACAAGACCTATGGATTCGTGTGTATACAGATGGATCAGCACAGAATGCAGTAAAAAATGGGGGAGCAGGTGCATATATAGAATACCCAAATAACACTAGGGATATGAATAAAATAGCAACAGGGAAATATTGTCACAATTATGATGCAGAAATACAAGCAATAAAGTTAGCAATAGAAAAACTGCTGAACATTAATCTTAGCCCGCAGCCTGTAGTGTTTTTGACAGATGCAAGATCAGTACTCCAGGCACTACAATCCAGAAAATTACCACATTTGCAGACCTTATTGACTGAACTCTGCAAGCACCACAGGGTTGCCCTGCAGTGGATCCCATCTCACTGTGGAATACCAGGAAATGAGAAAGCAGATCAGTTGGCAAAGGAAGGTTCAACAGGCACACAACTAGATACACCTGTTACATACCATCATAAGAAACAGATAATCAAATCAATCAGAGGACCACAAGCCCCAAATCAGGATGCCTTTTATAATATGAATAGATATGAACAAGTTATCATTATACGTCTCAGAACAGGACACAATCGACTCCATAGTCACATGTATACAAAATTCAAGATCGGCACCTCAACTACTTGTACATGTGGACAGGCGCCCCAGACTGCTGAACACATACTTCAAGACTGCACTGAATATAGTAGACTGAGGAAAATCCATTGGCCCATAGATACAACACTACAGACAAAACTATATGGGCCACTGCAAGAATTACAAAAGACAGTAACATTTATACAGGAAACGACATTGCAGATATAGACAATGCTTCAGGCGAACGAAAGATAGATAGATAAATCAACTAAAAATGAAAAGAGAGTACTAAACACAATTAGAACACGACAAATGAAATTTTTGGGGCATGTTAAAAGACACAACAGCTTAATAAAAGTAATATTGGAAGGGAAAATACAAGGTAAAAGAGGCAGAGGCAGACCAAGACTAACATGGACGAGTAACATCAAAAGATGGACAATTCAGCCTATGACAATCTGCACCATCAAAGCAAGAGACAGAGCAGAGTTGCGCTTCGTGGTGGCCAACCTTCGATGCGAAGACGGAAATAAAGGCTGATGATCACTGTTGTTTTTGTAATGATAAGAGAATATCTGAAGCGTGTTGTGACAGCTGGAAAAAACACAGGGAGAAAGAGATAACAAGGAAATAGAGAGATATAGAGAGAATAAACGGAATAAATTTTCTTACTTCTCTTTCTTTTCTTTTCTTCTCTTCCGTCTCTTTCTTTTATGCTATCCTTCCTTATTTTTTTCCCCTTCTTCTTTCATCAAATTGTGGGGTTTATCTTTTGTTTTTTATTTCTTAAGTTCTCTTCTTCTTCCTCCTCATATCATACTTATCCTTCCTTTTCTTTGTCTTTGTTTTTCTTTTACATGTTTCTTCCTCTTATTTATCTCGTTTGATCTTCTTCTTCTTTTACTTTTTTTCATCTTTTTGTTCGCCTTATTTTATTATTTTCTTTTTTCTCTTTTCTTCTTCCTCATTGTCTTATTTTTCTTTCTGTTCTTTAATATTCTACCTTTTAGCTCCCAGTGGAGCATAGGTCTTCAACAAACACTTTCCAAGTCGTTCTGTTTTTTGCAATTCTTTTAAGATCATTCCATGTCTTCCCCATCATCTTCATCTCTGCTTCGATCTGTCTTCTCCAAGAATTCCTTGGTCTTCCTCTTTGTCTTTTCCCCTGGGAATTCCAAAAAAGGGTCCGTTGTGTAATACTCTCAGTTGGCTTCCGTAGTGTGTGTCCTATCCATCGCTATCGTCTTCGCTGTATCTCTTTATCCACTGGTATTTGACCGGTACATTTCCATAATTCCACGTTAGTGACTTTGTCCTGCCATTTTCATACCTTTATTCTGCGCAAGCATCCATTAATGAAAGTCTGTACTTTCGTGATTGTCAATTTTGTTATTCTCCATGTTTCACAGCCATATAATAGACCGACTTACCATTTGAGTTGAAAATTTTTATTTTTGTATTTAGCCTAATTTCTTTGGATTTCCATATGTTTCCCAGTGCAATGAAAGCTCCTCTTGCTTATGATATCCTTATTTTGGTATTATTTTCTGTTCCTCCCTCTTTATCTATATTACTGCCCAGATACATATAAGATTGTACGTCTAGTAGAGGTATTTCTCCTAGTTTTATTTGGTTATTGCCAACTGCATTAATTCTCATAATCTTGGTCTTATCTCTATCTATCTTTAGTCCTAGCTGTTGTGATCTCTCATCTAATATACTCATTTTATCCTGCATCTGTTGATGGCTGTGTGATAGAAGAGCTATGTCATCAGCAAAGTCTAAATCATCAAGTTGTTTGGTCAGTGACCACTGGATCCCATTTCTGTTGTTTTGAGTTATTTTCATAAGCCAATCTATGGCCAGTAGAAAGAGAAATGGGGACAGAAGGCATCCTTGCCTTACTCCTGTTCTTATTTCAAATACTTCTGTAAGCTGTCCTTCATGCACCACACTACATTTTGTTTCTTCATACATTGTTTTTATCAGGTTAATAAACTTTATGGGGATTCCGTAATGACTCAGCAACTTCCAAAGCATACTTTTGTCTAAACTATCAAATATTGTTCTTTAATCGCTTTTGTATAATCTTCATCATGTTGTTCTTCCCCCATTCTTCCTCATTTTCTCGCTCTTCTTTTTTCTTTCTTTCCGTCGCCTTGCTGTTATTCTTTCCCCTTTTCTCCTTCCTCGTCTGTTTTTTTTTTCTTGTCTTCCTTTTCCTCTTTACGCTCTCTTCTGTTGATTCGTCTTTTCTGTTTTTTCGACCTTCTATTTTTCCTTCATTTTCTGCCGATTGTTCATCCGTTATTTCTCATCCTTATTTGTTCAATACTGATTTTTTTTTTTCCATTGTGGGGTCCTTTAAATTTCACTCACATCTTGCGGGCCAGCACATACATTATCGCCACACATTTATAGGGGAAGTGGCTATTTTTATTATCTTGGGAGATTCGTAAACGTTCCCTTTGATAAGACATTATCAGAGACATTGACAGGAGGATATGTTTATTACGTACAAGGACTATATCGGGAGCCGCGATAGCTCAGTGGTTAGTGAACTGGACTACAATGGACAAGAGGTAGGGTTCGATCCCAACCGACGGCTTCCGAGTTCACCCAGCCTTAAATGGGTACCGGATTTTTTTTCTGGGAAAGTGAAGCAGCACGGGCGTAATACTGACCACATTACCTCAAAAATCATGTGCTGAAGGTCTGTAAAATATAGGGTCACCAACACCATATTTACCTATACACCACTTGGCGTGACGGGGGTACTTTACTTTTTTATTTTTTGACCTCTTTCAGAACGTTTTCATTACTCTTCTTAGCTGTCCATGATGTTCTCAACATTCTTCTGTAAAACCACATTTCTACAGACTCCACTGATTTTCTTGACTGTTGTCCTGTTGTTCATGATTCACACCCATATGTTAAGACTGGCTCTACATAACATTTAAGAGCTCTTTTTCTTGTTTCTATTGTCAAAAATGGATTGCATAATATATTCTCATTTTTTTGGAAAGCTGCTTTTGCCTGAGCCATTCTGCATCTCACCTCTGTTGTACATAGGATCAGTCACTAAAACATGAAAAAATGGAAGACCGGCAAGAACACATAAATAAACACAACAGCACATGCACAACATACAACATAAAAATCAGCATCAACAAAATAGAAGTCATGGATATCGAAAAAGAGAAACCGAATATCAACATAGCTATAGACGGCAGACAACTAAAACAGGTAGTGAATTTTAAAACCCAGGAAGTTTAGTGACAAACAACAATTCACAAACAGCATAAATAGATCCAAGTTGCAACAAAGCTTGCCAAATCATTGGACAGTTATCACCACTATTGTCCAACAAGGAAATAACTCTAGAGGCAAAATGGGCACTCAAATTACAGTCTCCATCCCAACATTGTGCTTGCTACCAATGCCTGTCTTGGATCCTAAATGCAGGAACAAAAAGCAAAAAAACTCTACCGAGATTAAATGTGTCAGACGAATGACAGGAGACAGCATGAGAGATAAGATCAGAAATGAAGAACTGAGAAAAAAAATCTAGGAATGACCTTCGTCATAGAATATATAAAGAAACAACAGATAAAATGGTTTGGCCACGTGACAAGGAAGAAATATCAAAACACAACACAGCGACCCTCAATAGATGTTGCAAGAACACCAGACCTAAGGGCCAACCACGAAAAATTTTAATCGATGAAATACTGCAAACACTTGGAAACATAACAGCAGCAGAGGCGAACAGAAGAGCAAAAGTCCGCAAATTATATCTCTCCTCGACGCTGAAAGGTAAATGAGGAAGGAAAGAAGAAGAAGAAGATTGACAGGAGAAGCTGACCCAAAAGTGCAAGGTGCTTTCTACGCAAATTAAGATAACGATCTTTAATCATCTACCCAAACACTTGCAAGACTAGCAAGAAAATTCTCTTTAAAAACATCTACCCAAACACTCGCAAGACTAGCAAGAAAATTCTCTTTAAAAACATCTACCCAAACACTCGCAAGACTAGCAAGAAAATTCTCTTTAAAAACATCTACCCAAACACTCGCAAGACTAGCAAGAAAATTCTCTTTAAAAACATCTACCCAAACACTCGCAAGACTAGCAAGAAAATTCTCTTTAAAAACATCTACCCAAACACTCACAAGACTAGCAAGAAAATTGTCTTTAAAAACATCTACCCAAACACTCGCAAAACTAGCAAGAAAATTGTCTTTAAAAACATCTACCCAAACACTCACAAGACTAGCAAGAAAATTCTCTTTAAAAACATCTACCCAAACACTCGCAAGACTAGCAAGAAAATTCTCTTTAAAAACATCTACCCAAACACTCGCAAGACTAGCTAGAAAATTCTCTTTAAAAACATCTACCCAAACACTCGCAAGACTAGCAAGAAAATTCTCTTTAAAAACATCTACCCAAACACTTGCAAGACTAGCAAGAAAATTCTCTTTAAAAACATCTACCCAAACACTCGCAAGACTAGCAAGAAAATTGTCTTTAAAAATCAGCACAGACTGCAGTACGTGGATCAGATCTGCCACACAGAGATACGTATTCTGCAACATTATCCTGATGACTACTGCTTTTCACCGTCAGTCTTCAAAAGGATGTTAGATTAGCGCATTTGAACTTTGTTGTGGTATACAGCGAGATGTAATGTCCGCGCCTTTCGGTACGATATATCCGACTTCAACACTGTGCTTTTGGGTAACGGGTTGTCTTTCCTCTTCACTCCTTTTCGCGTTGCCAATTATTATTTTTTTCCTGTTAACAAAGACGACAGAAAGTTTGGGGTAGGTTTTTACCTGTTGGTCCTGCCCAAAACAGGGAGCTGCGATAGCTCAGTGGTTAGTGAACTGGACTACAAAGGACAAGTGGTAGGGTTCGATCCCTACCGACGGCCTCCGGGTTCACCCAGCCTTTAATGGGTACCGGATTTTTTTCTGGGAAAGTGAAGCAGCACGGGCATAATACCGACCACATTACCCAAAAAATCATGTGCCGAAGGTCTGTAAAATTTATGGTCACTAACACCATATTCCCTATACGCCACTCGGCGTGACGGTGGTACTTTACTTTTACTTTACTCCTGCACAAAACAGTCAGCTTTGAGTCATGAATGTTGGTGATTCTGCACAAAACAGTCAGCTTTGAGTCATGAATGTTGGTGATTCTGCACAGAGCAGTTAGATTTGAGTCATGAATGTTGGTGATTCTGCACAAAACAGTCAGCTTTGAGTCATGAATGTTGGTGATTCTGCACAAAGCAGTTAGATTTGAGTCATGAATGTTGGTGATTCTGCACAAAACAGTCAGCTTTGAGTCATGAATGTTGGTGATTCTGCACAGAGCAGTTAGATTTGAGTCATGAATGTTGGTGATTCTGCACAAAACAGTCAGCTTTGAGTCATGAATGTTGGTGATTCTGCACAAAACAGTCAGCTTTGAGTCATGAAAGTTGGTGATTCTGCACAGAGCAGTTAGATTTGAGTCATGAATGTTGGTGATTCTGCACAAAACAGTCAGCTTTGAGTCATGAATGTTGGTGATTCTGCACAAAGCAGTTAGATTTGAGTCATGAATGTTGGTGATTCTGCACAAAACAGTCAGCTTTGAGTCATGAATGTTGGTGATTCTGCACAAAACAGTCAGCTTTGAGTCATGAAAGTTGGTGATTCTGCACAGAGCAGTTAGATTTGAGTCATGAATGTTGGTGATTCTGCACAAAACAGTCAGCTTTGAGTCATGAATGTTGGTGATTCTGCACAAAGCAGTTAGATTTGAGTCATGAATGTTGGTGATTCTGCACAAAACAGTCAGATTTGAGTCATGAATGTTGGTGATTCTGCACAAAACAGTCAGCTTTGAGTCATGAAAGTTGGTGATTCTGCACAAAGCAGTTAGATTTGAGTCATGAATGTTGGTGATTCTGCACAAAACAGTCAGCTTTGAGTCATGAATATTGGTGATTCTGCACAAAGCAGTCAGCTTTGAGTCATGAATATTGGTGATTCTGCACAAAACAGTAAGTTTTGAGTCATGATTTTGTGCTGCTCCTGTCTACAACAATCAGCTTTAAGTCATGATTTTGTGCTGCTCCTGTCTACAACAATCAGCTTTAAGTCATGATTTTGTGCTGCTCCTGTCTACAACAATCAACTTTAAGTCACGATTTTGTGCTGCTCCTGTCTACAACAATCAGCTTTGAGTCACGATTTTGTGCTGCTCCTGTCTACAACAATCAGCTTTAAGTCATGATTTTGTGCTGCTCCTGTCTACAACAATCAGCTTTAAGTCATGATTTTGTGCTGCTCCTGTCTACAACAATCAGCTTTAAGTCATGATTTTGTGCTGCTCCTGTCTACAACAATCAGCTTTAAGTCACGATTTTGTGCTGCTCCTGTCTACAACAATCAACTTTAAGTCACGATTTTGTGCAGCTCCTGTCTACAACAATCAGCTTTAAGTCATGATTTTGTGCAGCTCCTGTCTACAACAATCAGCTTTAAGTCATGATTTTGTGCTGCTCCTGTCTACAACAATCAGCTTTCAGTCATGATTTTGTGCTGCTCCTGTCTACAACAATCAGTTTTAAGTCATGATTTTGTGCTGCTCCTGTCTACAACAATCAGCTATGAGTCATGATTTTGTGCTGCTCCTGTCTACAACAATCAGCTATGAGTCATGATTGTGTGCTGCTCCTGTCTACAACAATCAGCTATGAGTCATGATTTTGTGCTGCTCCTGTCTACAACAATCAGCTTTAAGTCATGATTTTGTGCTGCTCCTGTCTACAACAATCAGCTTTAAGTCATGATTTTGTGCTGCTCCTGTCTACAACAATCAGCTTTAAGTCATGATTTTGTGCTGCTCCTGTCTACAACAATCAGCTTTAAGTCATTGACTAACCTCCACCTTCTTCACCACCTACATTCATACAATTACCTTTTTTTTTTTAATGTTCTGCCTAAAGGGACTCAACATGCCTATATGAGACTCCCTGGGGAACAGCGACGATGCCACTTCTGCAAACAAATGAAATAAGAAGCAGGGACTATCAGCAACCCAACCAAAAAACTCCCCACAACACATTTTCAAAACCTCTGAATTACGCCCTAACAAGTAAATGAAAGTGGGCTGGTAAAGAGGTTTTTATTTTAATTTTAAAAAGGAAAACGTGTCTCGCTGGTCTTAATGTTAAATTCTATGACGTCTTAGATAATTCACACAGCATTCGTGTCCGTATAGGTGTGTAGCTTACACGAAGCAATGAAACGAGTCACACGTTTTTTTTTTCCAACACACATTGAGTGGCTGTTGCATACGATCTCTTTAATTGTATTTAAAACGTGTGGATAACTAAGTCAAGTGAAGACTTAAAGAAACCGAATACTGAATTACATTTTCAGTGATTTAAGAGGAGAAGTCAGCCTTCAGAAATGGTAAGATGTGATGCTTTATTTTATAAAGTACTGTGCTTTTTCTGGGAAAGAAATGGCACGGGCGTAATACCGACCACATTACCCCAAAAATCGATGTGCCGAAGGTCTATAAAATTTATGGTCACTAACACCATATTCCCTATACGCCACTTGGTGTGACGGGGGTACTTTACTTTTTTTTACTGTGCTTATTATATATAAAGTACTGTGCTTATTATATATAAAGTAGTGGTTATAAATAAATAACATAACAAAATATAAAGTACTTCAATTGTCATATTACAGATTCGGTTTCACTGTTCGTCAATAACTTTATTATTAAGACGAATGTTGTGTCTACAACAACAAACTACATATGTGTATCTTACAGAATTATTTTATTTTTCAAATGGTTAAATTAATATTTGTGACTATTTAAATTGTAGGATAACTATACTATGCAAGTGTATATTTTATAATTCTTTATTTCAAAATGACTCGTTTATTTATAGAGTATAACTTCTTTGAAGAACTTTCATGCTGGCTACATTTATTGCTAGACGCGTTATTATTTTATTTGGATGAAGGCTATTATTTGTCATTCTGTTTTTTACAATCGGTAATCGTCATCAAGTGCCGTATCAGCATCGAAGGTTAGGTACCATGGAGCGACATTCCGCTCTGTCTCTTGCTTATATCTTGGAGATTGTCATAGGCTGACTTGTCTATCTGTTGATGTTACTCGTCCATGATAGTCTTGGTCTACCGCTGTCACTTTTACCTTGTATTTTCTTTTTCAATATTACTTTTAGTAGGCTGGTGTGTCTTTTAACATGCCCCAAGAATCTCATTTGTTTTGTTTGAATTGTGTTTACTGATTCTGTTTTCATTGTTAGTTGTTTTAAAACTTCATCATTTGTTCTCTTTTCTTTCCATCCAATTCTACCTATTCTTTTATAAATCCAAATGTCAAAGGCTTCAATTTTCTGTTCTGTTTTATTATCTAATGTCCATGTTTCTGCACCATATAGGAATATTGAGAAAATATACTATTTTTCTATTCTTAGTTTTAGCCCTAGTGTTTGTTTGCTTTGATGCTAGTACATTTTTCATTTAATTAAAATTGCGTTTTGCCTTTCCTATTCTTTTGTTTATTTCATTTTTACATTTTTCATCAGTGGTTATAGTATGTCCAAGGTAGTTGTAGCTCAGAACTGTCTCAAATCAATATTCATAGCCCTACCAAAGAAGTCGGGTGCGATTGATTGCGATGATCATCGCACAATAAGCCTTATGAGTCTTATGACTAAGATATTACTAAGAATCATCATGCGAAGAATGCGAAACAAAATCAGTTCAGAAATTAGCGATGAACAGTGTGGTTTTGTTAGAGATAAAAGAACAAGCAATGCCATTTATATCATAAGATCTTTAGTAGAAAGAGCAGTAGAGGTGAAAACAGATTTATACCTATGTTTCATAGATTATACCAAGGCAAAATTATCAAAGTAAAGCACCAAGAAATAATCAAAATTTTAGAAAGCATAAACATAGACAGCAAAGATCTAAGAATAATAAAGAACATGTACTGGCAAGAAACAGCGGCCATAAGAACTGGAAACCAATTGGGAATGTTTCAACAAATAAAACATGGTGTTAGACAAGGTTGTGTGCTGTCACCAGATTTGTTTAATATTTATAGTGAGATTATTTTAAGACCCATAAGGGGCATGCCTGGAATAACACTTGAGGTCATAACATAAATAATCTAAGGTACCCTGATGATACAGTCTTAATCGCAAAGAGTGAAAAAGAGTTACAAGAAATGTTGGACATTATAGTGAAAGAAAGCAAAAATAAAGGACTCAGCCTTAATAGCAAAAAGACATAGGTAATGGTAACAACAAAGAAAAAGACATCACCTCAGTGAAAAATAAAAACAAGTGGAACAATATTAAAACAGGTAAATGAATTTAAATATTTGGGAACCTTGTTAACCTCAGACGGAAGATGTATAAAAGAGGTTAGATGCAGAATGGCTCAGGCAAAAGCAGCTTTCCAAAAAAATGAGGAAGATACTATGCAATCCATTTTTGACAATAGAAACAAGAAAAAGAGTTCTTAAATGTTATGTAGAGTCAGTCTTAACATATGGATGCGAATCATGAACAATAGGACAACAGACAAGAAAATCACTGGAGTCTGTAGAAATGTGGTTTTACAGAAGAATGTTGAGAGTACCATGAACAGCTAAGAAGAGTAATGAAGATGTTCTGAGAGAGATCAATGCAAAATGAGAGCTAATTTCCAATATTATGAAGAAACAATCATCATTTTTTGGCCACGTAATGAGAAGAAAACAACAGGAATATATTGTAACAACTGGAAAAATTGAGGGACGAAGAGATAGAGGGAAGCAAAGAGAAAAAATAACAGACAGCGTAAGAGAATGGCTTGGCAGAAGGTCAACAACAGAAATGATAAATAGCTGCCGAAATTGAAAATTGTGGAGAGACATGATCACCTACGCCAGCAGGCCCTGTACTTGATGATGATGATGATGTTATCGAAATAGCTGCTTACCTGTCGAACCGCGAACACACTTGTCCCTATTGACGATAGGTCAAACACATCCACAAATAAAAAATACATATACCCCACTGGAATTGATTATGTTTTACGTTATATTTTATCTTTGATATTTCCTTATAATGTTATATCTATATTTATCTTTGAGATTTCTTTATATTATATATATATCTATATATATATATATATGTGTGTGTGTGTGTGTGTGTGTGTATTAAATATATAGCTTCTTTAGCTGCCTAATTTTTACCCTTTTAATCGTGTTTTATCGTTTTTATTACTTAGATGTTTGCTGTGTTTTTATGACGTAAAGTTAAATAGAATTATCACCACATCCCGTAAAATGAGAAAATCGTAACATATCAGGATTTTGAAATGCTGGTTTACTTACATTTCAATTGATATCCTTCCTTCCTGATGTTCTCCTGATGTCTACTATAGGAATTGATGTCATTTTCATCATCTGTCCTTAGAAGGACGTTAAGTTGGCTCGATACCTTGCCCTGTAGTTTTCAGTAGACCTCTGATATTTGCGCCTTTCGGTCCAGTGCATCCGACTTCAGCATAGAGTAAAGGCATTAAAATGGATCAAGATACATAGAAATGTGTAGCTGCTGTAAAACTGATATGAATAAAAATTGTTTTAAAAAAAAGATGAGAAAGTGGTATAAAGGTAAAAAAGTAGTAAAGTACCCCCGTCACGCCAAGTGACGGCATATAGGGAATATGGTGTTAGTGACCATAACTTTTACAGACCTTCGACATCCTTTTTGGGATAATGTGGTCGGTATTACGCCCACGCCGCTTTACTTTCCCAGAAAAAAACCCGGTACCCATTTAAGGCTGGGTGAACCCGGAAGCCGTCGGTTGGGATCGAACCCTACCCCTTGGCATTTGTAGCCCAGTTCACCAACCTCTGAGCTATTGCGGCTCCCGAAAAAGTGGTATGGTAACAACATTTGTAGGTGAGAAATAAAACAAAAGTAGAACGACGTTGCGGCCATCCGACTTCAATATGTTATTTTTGAGTACCGGGTTTGTCTTCCCTCTTCGATCCTTACTTCCTTGGCCAGACTAGACAGGTTAGTCTTTTTCTAAAGGCACTATGAAGAGGTGGAGTAGGGTGTGAATGGTTCTGGTTCACCGATCGCAAGCCAGCAGCTGTGGGTCAATGACAGCATTCAGCTCTACTGCTGTCAGGCGCCTTTATATCCTGCTGGTTTATTTGCATTACAACTGATATTATATTTATCAAAATATGATTATATGGAATTTACATTTTTCAAAATATGATTATATCGACATTACATTTATCTTCTTCTTCTTTCCTTCCTCATCTGCCTTTCAGCGTCGAGGGGATTACATTTATCAAAATATGATTATATCGATATTACATTTACCAAAATATAATTATATCGATATTACATTTATCAATTAAGATTATTGGAAAAAAACAGCCAGTAAAAGAGTTTTAAGTACATTTACCGGAATGCGTTCCGAACCGTTCCGGTTGAATAAAAAAGGTTATGAATGTATGCATGATCTGCTTTATACAAAGGTGGTCTTTATACATACTTTATATAAAGAAGGTATTGAGTTATGTAAGCATATTTTGTGTCTATATTGTTTAATATAGATGTATTTCCTGCTGAATTCTTCCAAGGAGGGTCGAATGGTGGGTACATTTAAAATACACTAACCCACATCACAGCTTCTAATATATTGATGACAGGCAAGCAGGCCAGTACCAACATACAGATACAGAAAGAAAGAGCAGATTGTATTGCACCACGTAGAACATGGAGATCAAACTTAATTAGGTTGAGGACAAATGCAATTCCCTAATGTACAAAGTCTGTGTCTGTGGGTGATGCTGAAGTATCAGAAATGATCAGCGGCTCAGAAAGAGAAACCAGCAAAATGTGTTATACAAGAGGCGTATTCATGGCACGAAAGACGAATATGGCTGATCACTGTGATAGAGACTAGAGCCTTATCAGGTACCATTCCAGAGAAAGCCATGGAGAAAAGTTCTAACTTGTGTCAGAAGAAAAGATCTACGAATATGTAGATGGTATGTTAGAACTCTTGACTACTGCTAAACAGAATACAAACAAGACAAATGAGATTTTTGGAGCATGTTAAAAGACACAACAGCTTACTAAAAGTAATCTTAGAAGGGAACATACAAGGTAAAAGAGGCAGAGACAGACAAAGACTAACATGGACGAGTAATATCAAAAGATGGACAAGTCAGCTTATAACAACCTGCACTATATAAGCAAAGAAAGAGCGAAATGGCGCTCCATGGTACCTTCGATGCGGAGACGATACTCAATAATCATTTTGAAAAAAAAAAACATTAAGACTGTCACTCGTTCACTCGACAACTACTTCACGTATTATTACCTCCTTAAAAGAGGGGGAAGTGGGTGGTCAATGGACGTCGATGCCTTGTTTCGCCTCTTTACGGCCTAGTCTCGATATTCGTCAATCGCCCAGACACATCCGATTTCAGCATTACATTTGTGGGTACCTATTTGCCTTCCCACTTCGATCCCTACTCACTGGACCAGATTGGTTAGTCTGTTTTCAGGAGCATTACAGTGACATGGAGTAAGGTCTAGATCAGCTCTGTAGCTCGCTGATGCTAACACACACAGACAGCTGTAAGTCGTTGACTATTTTGAACCCAATTCCTGATGGACTGTTGCCCCCCCCCCCCCCCCCCCCCACCACCAAATGCTTTTTTCCTTAACTTATTTAATTTATTTTTATTTATTTTCTTACAGATAAAACAACAGTGGTACCGGTTACTCCTGATCTTCGTCGCCCTTGTTTGTTTATTCTCCAGTTCTGGAAACTGCAATAATAGTACCATGTTTTTGTTCCGCTAAAAATTATGTTCTTTTTATTTGATTTGCTGTTTACTTGTTTTGCTTCATTACTTTCTGTCTAGGGAACCACCATCTTATTGTTCATCGCGAACTGAACGTTACTTCATTAGGGACCTGTTCAAAATTATCAAATTGAAAAGAAAGAAAAAATGAAGGTAACAAATCACAGAACAAAAGAAAAAGGAAACCTCAAAATTGTCATCATTTTACAGAGCCTGGAACATCTTTGCCAAACAAATTCGACTTCAGCACGACATTTTTGAGTACCTGGTTGTCTTCCCTCTTCGATCCCTAATCCCTTGGCCAGACTAGACAGGTTAGTCTGTTACTAGAGGCACCACTGAGAGGTGGGGCATGGTCTGGCACTGATCCTGGCGCAAACCATCAGCTGTGGGTCGCTGACAACTTCCAGCTCTGGTGCTGTGAGGCGCGCCTTCGCCTCCAGTTATATTTTGAAATGTATTATATCCAACTTTGTTTCAGTTTAACGGAGACATTTGTTTTCAAAGGCAATTAATTTCCTATCAAAGATCTGAGTGGATTTCCAGCTTGCACAATAGTGATAGAACCAGCCTATGTCATCCCTGCTGTTAATCACATACATAAACCACATACATGTATGTAAAGCAGCTATCACAGATAAAGACAAAAACTTTAGAGATCTTCTTTTTGCAGATGACCAAGCATTAATAGCAACACCAGTAAATACACCTAAAACAACGTGTAAATGATATGAATAAAGTGTGCAAGAATCACAATATGAAAATTAGCACAGACAAGGCAGAAGTCATGAATGTAGTAAGAAAATAAAGGAAGAACAAATTGTATTTTTCCCCTTCTTTCCTTCTTCATTTTCCTTTCAGTGTCGAGGAGAGATATAATTTGCACGTTTTTGCTTTTCTCTTGGATTATGCTGCTGTTATGTTTCCTAGGGTTTCTAATATTCCATACATCCATCTTTTCCGTGGTCGGCCCTTAGGTTATGGTTTACTCGTTTATGAAAGGCTCGTTGTGTTTTGATCTTTCTATCTTGTCACGTAGCCAAACCATTTGATCTATTGTTTCGTTATGTATTCTATGGGGAATTAGTCTTAGCTTTTTTCTCCGTTCTTCATATCTAACAAATCTGGTCTAACAAAAGTGGTCTATCAGATGTGGTCTAACAAATCTGGTCTAACAAATCTGGTCTAACAAATCTGGTCTAACAAAAGTGGTCTATCAGATGTGGTCTAACAAATCTGGTCTAACAAAAGTGGTCTATCAGATGTGGTCTAACAAATCTGGTCTAACAAATCTGGTCTAACAAATCTGGTCTAACAAAAGTGGTCTATCAGATGTGCTCTAACAAATCTGGTCTAACAAAAGTGGTCTAACAAATCTGGTCTAACAATTCTGGTCTAACAAATCTGGTATAACAAAAGTGGTCTAACAAATCTGGTCTAACATAAGTGGTCTAGCAGATGTGGTCTAACAAAAGTGGTCTAACAAAGCTGGTCTAACAAATCTGGTCTAACAAAAGTGGTCTATCAGATGTGGTCTAACAAATCTGGTCTAACAAAAGTGGTCTATCAGATGTGCTCTAACAAATCTGGTCTAACAAAAGTAGTCTATCAGATGTGGTCTAACAAATCTGATCTAACATAAGTGGTCTAACAAATCTGGTCTAACAAAAGTGGTCTATCAGATGTGAGTAGTATACAAGGGTCAATTGGTTATTATTTAGGCGTAAATTAACAAAGATATATAGCAGGCGCATTTCGCGCGAAATGTACACGAGAGACAAGGGGAGTTAATCGGTCGTGCGACGGCGAGACCCCTCGAGCGGCGGGCGCGTGACCCCTCGTCGGCTGCGGTCGGTGTGACCCCTCGGCGCTCCGCGTGCCTCGTGACCCTCGTGATCGGTGACGCGTAGTTGTTGTTTCATGTGTTTATTGTTCAGGAATGTCGGTGTTCAATGGTTGACTGATCGTCTCGTGATGTATCGCTTATTGTTGTTAAGAATGTGGACTAATGTATTGAAAGTGGTTAAAATGTTTATGACGTGGCGATGTATTTGTTGATGGTCATTGTTAGGAAAACCGCGTGGGGTATCGCTTATTGTTGTGAAGTTAATCGCTTATTGTTGTCAAGAATGTGGTATT
Organism: Megaustenia siamemsis; assembly: GCA_032433765.1. Taxonomy (NCBI): domain Eukaryota; kingdom Metazoa; phylum Mollusca; class Gastropoda; order Stylommatophora; family Ariophantidae; genus Megaustenia; species Megaustenia siamemsis. The sequence continues at coordinate 45,116,592 of JAVIAB010000046.1, forward strand.
TTAAATGCTGACTCAAAATAATTAAAGGAGGTTATTTTAAATATTGGAAAACAATGTTCACAAACATCACATTTGTATTCCGGACGCATATGTACACTAACAACATGTTGCTTTATGTCTTGGCTCCGGTTGAAAGTTTTGGAGCACAGATGACAAGTGTTAGGCATCTATATGGTGGGGGAAATAATACAAGTGGCGGGTTACTTGAACGCGTTTTGACCCCTGATGCAATACCAGGAGTTCCATGACAGTTATAAATAGATGGATACAACGAGCAGGAAGTTATATTCAAGGTCCAAAATGTTAGACCAAATCACTAAGATTTTACCGCCAGAACACACAAATTTAGGCTCATATTCAAAAAGTCGACCTTAAAACCATACAAATCTACTCCCATACCCATAAAAGTTAGACACATCAAACAGATAATTACTTCCAAACTCCAAAAAGTTAGACCAAATCACGCCTCGATCGTTCTCTAACATTGCGGAACTTGTGTCCCTCATATGCTATTTCAAAAGTTGTCTTTGTCAATTCAAAAGCTGTCTTCGTCAATTTAAAAGTTGTCATATGTACGGCAGAAAACAAGGCGGGAATGTCAGAAACCAAAGAGGGAAGGTCAGAAACCTAGAAGGCAAGGTCAGAAACCTACGAGGAAAGGTTAAAAACCTAGGAGGCAAGGGCAGAAACCAAAGAGGCAAGGGCAGAAACCTAGGAGGCAAGGGCAGAAACCTAGGAGGTAGGGGCAGAAACCTAGGAGGCAAGGTCAGAAACCTAGGAGGCAAGGTCAGAAACCTAGGAGGCAAGGGCAGAAAACTAGGAAGCAACGGCTGAAAACAAGGAGGGAAGGTCAGAAATCTAGGAAGCTGTGTTAGAAAACAAGGAGGGAAGGTCAGAAACCAAATAGGGAAGGTCAGAAACCTAGGAGGCAAGGTCAGAAACCTAGGAGGCAAGGTCAGAAACCTAGGGGGCAAGGGCAGAAACCAAAGAGGCAAGGGCAGAAACCTAGGAGGCAAGGGCAGAAACCTAGGAGGTAAGGGCAGAAACCTAGGAGGCAAGGGCAGAAACCTAGGAGGCAAGGTCAGAAACCTAGGAGGCAAGGTCAGAAACCTAGGAGGTCAGGGCAGAAACCTAGGAGGCAAGGACAGAAACATAGGAGGCAAGGACAGAAACCTAGGAGGCAAGGGTAGAAACATAGGAAATAAGGGCAGAAACCTAAGAGGCAAGGGCAGAAACTTAAGAAGCAAAGACAGAAACCTAGGAGGCAAGGTCAGAAACCTAAGATGCAAAGACAGAAACCTAGGAGGCAAGGTCAGAAACCAAAGAGGCAAGGGCAGAAGCCTAGGAGGCAAGGGCTGAAACCTAAGAGGCAAGGACAGAAAACTAGGAAGCAAAGGCTGAAAACAAATAGGGAAGGTCAGAAATCTAGGAAGCTGTGTTAGAAAACAAGGAGGGAAGGTCAGGAATCTAGGAAGCTGTGTTAAAAAACAAGGAGGGAAGGTCAGAACGGGAAGGTCAGAAACCAAGGAGGGAAGGTCAGAAACCAAAGAGGGAAGGTCAGAAACCTAGGAGGCAAGGTCAGAAACATAGGAGGTAAGGTCAGAAACCTAGGAGGCAAGGGCAGAAACCAAAGAGGCAAGGGCAGAAACCTAGGAGGCAAGGGCAGAAACCTAGAAGGTAAGGGCAGAAACCTAGGAGGCAAGGGCAGAAACCTAGGAGGCAAGGTCAGAAACCTAGGAGGCAAGGGCAGAAACCTAAGAGGCAAGGACAGAAAACTAGGAAGCAAAGGCTGAAAACAAGGACAAAGAGGCAAGGGCAGAAACCTAGGAGGCAAGGGCTGAAACCTAAGAGGCAAGGACAGAAAACTAGGAAGCAAAGGCTGAAAACAAGTAGGGAAGGTCAGAAATCTAGGAAGCTGTGTTAGAAAACAAGGAGGGAAGGTCAGGAATCTAGGAAGCTGTGTTATAAAACAAGGAGGGAAGGTCAGAACGGGAAGGTCAGAAACCAAGGAGGGAAGGTCAGAAACCAAAGAGGGAAGGTCAGAAACCTAGGAGGCAAGGTCAGAAACATAGGAGGTAAGGTCAGAAACCTAGGAGGCAAGGGCAGAAACCTAGGAGGCAAGGGCAGAAACCAAAGAGGCAAGGGCAGAAACCTAGGAGGCAAGGGCAGAAACCTAGAAGGTAAGGGCAGAAACCTAGGAGGCAAGGGCAGAAACCTAGGAGGCAAGGTCAGAAACCTAGGAGGCAAGGTCAGAAACCTAGGAGGCAAGGGCAGAAACCTAAGAGGCAAGGACAGAAAACTAGGAAGCAAAGGCTGAAAACAAGGAGGGAAGGTCAGAAATCTAGGAAGGGGAAGGTCAGAAACCTAGGAGGTAAGGACAGAAACCTAGGAGGCAAGGTCAGAAACAGGAGGCAAGGTCAGAAACCTAGGAGGCAAGGGCAGAAACCTAGTAGGAAAACTTGCTTTTATGGGTCGTGTTATTTGTATCATCAATGTTTGAGGATTAGGCAACAGGAGGCAAACTTGATTTGATGCAATGTAGTGTGGGATATCTAGCAGACGCCCTATAGGATAATCTTGAAGTTTATAAACATAAACACTCGTACTGACTAAGGCTTCCAATAGACAAACACACACGTTTTAGAACCACTGGTGTCCAATAATTCGGAATGTTTAAAATACGGAGCGCGAGAGTGCCCGCTTGAGATAAGCTCCCCCACTTGACGATAAGCCCCACTCGAGATAAGACTAGTAGTAGACAAGGGTGTTTTGAGCTAGGATTTTAACATTTTTGCATGGTGCATGCAGCACAATCTCGTATCGTGCTGCACGCTATAATCTCAGGTGACCTCGGCTCAAAACTCATAAACATTTTAACCACTTTCAATACATTAGTCCACATTCTTAACAACAATAAGCGATACATCACGAGACGATCAGTCAACCATTGAACACCGACATTCCTGAACAATAAACACATGAAACAACAACTACGCGTCACCGATCACGAGGGTCACGAGGCACGCGGAGCGCCGAGGGGTCACACCGACCGCAGCCGACGAGGGGTCACGCGCCCGCCGCACGAGGGGTCACGCCGTCGCACGACCGATTAACTCCCCTTGTCTCTCGTGTACATTTCGCGCGAAATGCGCCTGCTATATATCTTTGTTAATTTACGCCTAAATAATATCCAAATGGACCCTTGTATACTACTGATGTGTTCTAACAAATCTGGTCTAACAAAAGTGGTCTAACAAATCTGGTCTAACAAAAGTGGTCTATCAGATGAGGTCTAACAAATCTGGTCTAACAAATCTGGTCTAACAAATCTGGTCTAAGAAATCCGGTCCAAGAAATCCGGTCTAACAAATCTGGTCTAAGAAATCTGGTCTAAGAAATATGGTCTAACAAATCTGGTCTAACGAATCTGGTCTAAGAAATCTGGTCTAACAAATCTCGTCTAACAAATCTCGTCTAACAAATCTGGTCTAACAAAAGTGGTCTATCAGATGTGGTCTAACAAATCTCGTCTAACAAATCTCGTCTAACAAATCTCGTCTAACAAATCTGGTCTAACAAATCTGGTCTAACAAATATGGTCTAACAAATCTGGTCTAACAAATCTCGTCTAACAAATCTGGTCTAACAAATCTCGTCTAACAAATCTGGTCTAACAAATCTGGTCTAACAAAAGTGGTCTAACAAATCTCGTCTAACAAATCTGGTCTAACAAATCTCGTCTAACAAATCTGGTCTAACAAATCTCGTCTAACAAATCTGGTCTAACAAATCTCGTCTAACAAATCTGGTCTAAAAAATCTCGTCTAACAAATCTGGTCTAAGAAATCTCGTCTAACAAATCTGGTCTAACAAATCTCGTCTAACAAATCTCGTCTAACAAATCTGGTCTAACAAATCTCGTCTAACAAATCTGGTCTAACAAATCTCGTTTAACAAATCTGGTCTAACAAATCTCGTCTAACAAATCTGGTCTAACAAATCTCGTCTAACAAATTTTCATTGAGAGAAAGAAATAAAAGCAAACGATAGACTTTATAGAAAGAATAGAATTCATGGAAAGTGCCATTTGATTCAATGAGAAAATAATGGAAAAAAAGATCGGCAAAATAAAATAAGTGATTGGACAGTTGCAGTGGGGTGAGTCCAACGTTCTACAAAGTATATGCAACCTGATGGTGATGATGATGATTGGACAGTTACAATGGGGTGAGTCCAACGTTCTACAAAGTATATGCAACCTGATGATGATGATTATGATGATGATTGGACAGTTACAATGGGGTGAGTCCAACGTTATACAAAGTATATGCAACCTGATGATGATGATGATGATTGGACAGTTACAATGGGGTGAGTCCAACGTTCTACAAAGTATATGCAACCTGATGATGATGATGATTGGACAGTTACAATGGGGTGAGTCCAACGTTCTACAAAGTATATGCAACCTGATGATGATGATGATTGGACAGTTACAATGGGGTGAGTCCAACGTTCTACAAAGTATATGCAACCTGATGATGATGATGATTGGACAGTTACAATGGGGTGAGTCCAACGTTCTACAAAGTATATGCAACCTGATGATGATGATGATGATTGGACAGTTACAATGGGGTGAGTTCAACGTTCCACAAAGTATATGCGACCTGCTGATGATGATGATGATGATTGGACAGTTACAATGGGGTGAGTCCAACGTTCTACAAAGTATATGCAACCTGATGATGATTGAACAGTGAACTCCAAAACTAAATTTTCAAGTTCTGCTGGTGCGATCATGACGTCATTCAAACTAGGATTCCGGATTCTCTTATAAAGGTGGCTGCCTGTTTCACTGATTCAGTTGACCCGTAGAGTCTCTCTTCTAGGCAGGTGGGTGTGGATCACATTGCCCTCCACCGCAGGCCTGTGTACTGGGGGCAATCCTGTAGGATGTATTGTGTAGTCATGTAATCTAGGGTAAAGTGGGATTGGCTGGTAGATCCAATTTTGAGTTTGGTAAACATGTGGTTTCTCATTTCGTTGTGGCCAATGCGTAGGCGAAGTATGATGACTTGATCCCTCCTTGATAGTTGGAGGTATCCGTCCCTCTCGTTATACTTTGGGTGTTCTTGTTTCCATTTTTCATGGTACTGGCCTTTGATGATGGATTTGGTTTCATTGTAGCTGACCAGATGGTTCTCTTGTGATAATCTTCCTCCCTCCTTAGCAAGTTTGTCTACGCATTCGTTTCCTTGTATATTACAGCGTGGTGGATGGATGACCGCTCTCTGGAAGTTATTACACAGTTGGTCTGGGGTTCTTCTCAGGTCATCTAGCTCTCTGTTCGTGCGTGTTTTTGTTTAGAGTTGTTAGGGCTGACAGTGTAAAGGTCAAATTCACCAATTTCTTGTGCACGTTATTTTTGTGCCCAGTACTCAATAACACACATGTAACTGATGCAATTACGTATCTGAGAATAAGATGGACATAACAGCCTTGTCAACATCTTATCAGTCGATATTTCTATTACCTCTAGTAATCTTATTATTTGTTATTAGTTGCCTACTATATGCTTCAACATGCTTAGATAAGATGAATTTAACATTATATATATATATATATATATATATATATATATATATATATATATATATATATATGTATATATTCATAAAATGTGTCAGACGAATGGCAAGAAACAGTTTGAGAGATAATGTCAGAAATGAAGAACTGAGAACAAAAGAAAACAAAAAAAAACATAAATAATTCCCGCCAATGTAGACATAAAGTAGCTACAGATAAAATGGTCTGGCCACGTGATGAGACGGAAAGATCAAAACACAACACAACAATAAACGTTGCGAGTACACCAGACTCAAGACCACATAACGAGAAACATGGATTGATGGAATGTTAGCAACACTAGAGAACATAGCAGCAGGAGAGGTATACAGAAGAGTAAAAGGCCGTAAAATATATCTCCCCACTACGTTAACAGGAAAATGAGAATAAATGAAGATATATAAAGACATATATATATTCTTCTTCTTCTACTTTTTCAGCTCCCTGTGGAACATAGGTCTTCAACAAACACTTTTCAAGCCGTTCTATTTCTTGCCATTCTTTTAAGATCGTTCCATGTCTTCCCTATATATATAGGGAAGCCGCGATAGCTCATTGTTTAGTGAACTGGACTACAAAGGACAAGAGGTAGGGTTCGATACCAACCGAAGGCTTCCGGGTTCACCCAGCCTTAAATGGGTACCGGATTTTTTTCTGGGAAAGTAAAGCGGCACGGGCGTAATATTTACCACATTACCTCAAAAATCATGTGCTGAAGGTCTGTAAAATGTATGGTCACTAACACCATATTCCCTATACGCCACTTGGCGTGACGGGGGTACTTTACTTATATATTTATTGTAAATATGACACGAAACACTTATGAATTTTATTATTTATATTTAAATAACGGCTGTAATTGTTATTCTTTTGATACAGATTTTTCTGTACGAGGAGTTATTAGGGTCAGCGTTTACACATACAACGTGGAGTGGGATGATCCCAAAAGCGTGTCCTTCAAGGCCCTCATCAACGACACAGAAACAGCGGTATGTCATTATGATAATAATCTCCTGTTTACCTCGTCCTTGTTGTGTGGTTTATAGCTCGTTTCAAATCACGTGCCCAACTTCAAAACGCTATTGCTCAATAACCGTTTTTAAAAACTGTTGAAATTTTCCAAATGTTATTAGAATTCAAAAGACCCTTTAAATGTATATTTAACAAATATCTTGCAGCTGCAGTTTTCTTAAAGCGGCGAATTTCTTTATAGTTCGTGTTCTATGCTGAGATTGTCCTGTAGCACTAAAAGAGTTATTGTAAGGCTAGTTGTCGTTGTTGTTGTTTTTTTTCTAAGAAAGTTATTGTAAGGCTAGTTGTCGTTATTTTTTGTTTTCTAAGAAAGTTATTGTCAGGCTAGTTGTCGTTGTTTGTTTGTTTTTTTTTAAGAAAGTTATTGTAAGGCTAGTTGTCGTTGTTTGTTTGTTTTCTAAGAAAGTTATTGTAAGGCTAGTTGTCGTTGTTTGTTTGTTTTCTAACAAAGTTATTGTCAGGCTAGTTGTCGTTGTTTGTTTTGTTTTTTCTAAGAAAGTTATTGTAAGGCTAGTTGTTGTTGTTTGTTTTGTTTTTTCTAAGAAAGTTATTGTAAGGCTAGTTGTCGTTGTTTGTTTGTTTTTTTTCTAAGAAAGTTATTGTAAGGCTAGTTGTCGTTGTTTGTTTGTTTTTTTTTCTTAGAAAGTTATTGTAAGGCTAGTTGTCGTTGTTTGTTTGTTTTTTTTTCTAAGAAAGTTATTGTAAGGCTAGTTGTCGTTGTTTGTTTGTTTTTTTTCTAAGACAGTTATTGTAAGGCTAGTTGTCGTTGTTTGTTTTTTTTTTTTCTAAGAAAGTTATTGTAAGGCTAGTTGTTGTTGTTTTTTTTTTTCTAAGAAAGTTATTGTAAGGCTAGTTGTTGTTGTTGTTGTTTGTTTTTTTTCTAAGAAAGTTATTGTAAGGCTAGTTGTCGTTGTTTGTTTTTTTTTCTAAGAAAGTTATTGTAAGGCTAGTTGTCGTTGTTTGTTTTTTTTTTCTAAGAAAGTTATTGTAAGGCTAGTTGTCGTTGTTTGTTTTTTTTTTCTTAGAAAGTTATTGTAAGGCTAGTTGTCGTTGTTTGTTTGTTTGTTTTTCTAAGAAAGTTATTGTAAGGCTAGTTGTTGTTGTTTTTTTTTTCTAAGAAAGTTATTGTAAGGCTAGTTGTCGTTGTTTGGTTGTTTTTTTTCTAAGAAAGTTATTGTAAGGCTAGTTGTCGTTGTTTGTTTTTTTTTTCTAAGAAAGTTATTGTAAGGCTAGTTGTCGTTATTTTTTTTTCTAAGAAATCTATTGTAAGGCTAGTTGTCGTTGTTTGTTTTTTTTTTTCTAAGAAAGTTATTGTAAGGCTAGTTGTCGTTGTTTGGTTGTTTTTTTTTCTAAGAAAGTTATTGTAAGGCTAGTTGTCGTTGTTTGTTTTTTTTCTAAGAAAGTTATTGTAAGGCTAGTTGTCGTTGTTTGTTTGTTTTTTTTCTAAGAAAGTTATTGTAAGGCTAGTTGTCGTTATTTGTTTTTTTTCTAAGAAAGTTATTGTAAGGCTAGTTGTCGTTATTTGTTTTTTTTCTAAGAAAGTTATTGTAAGGCTAGTTGTCGTTGCTTGTTTGTTTTTTTTTCTAAGAAAGTTATTGGTAGGCTAGTTGTCGTTGTTTTTTTTTTTTTTGTTTTTTTTTCTAAGAAAGTTATTGTAAGGCTAGTTGTCGTTGTTTGGTTGTTTCTTCTAAGACAGTTATTGTAAGGCTAGTTGTCGTTGTTTGGTTGTTTCTTCTAAGAAAGTTATTGTAAGGCTAGTTGTTGTTGTTGTTGTTTTTTTTTCCGAAATTAGCGATGATAACCCAAAAGCAAAGGGAGAGTATTTTTGCTTTGCTTCATTTTCTTTTACTGTCAATTTCCTGTGATCTTCAAGTCACACAGGGAGATCACTCGTATCGCTACCGGTGGCTGTGACCCACGATGAGGCAAGACAAGATTACAGCCCCTGTCACCTGCCCGGCACGTTCCATGAGACTTGGGATAGTCGCCTGTGCAACTGAGTACATTAGCACCGATATTGAAAGCTGAAGAGCTGAGAGGATTTTCCACAAAGTACCCACACGATGTGGGAGCCGCGATAGCTCAGTGGTTAGTGAACTGGACTACAAAGGACAAGAGGTAGGGTTCGATCCTGATCGACGGCCTCCGGGTTCACCCAGCCTTAAATGGGTACCGGATTTTTTTTTTCTGGAAAAGTAAAACGACACGGGCGTAATACCGACCACATTACCTCAAAAAATCATGTGCCGAAGGTTTGTGAAAATTATGATCACTAACACCATATTCATTTGGCCTGACGAGGGCATTACTTTACTTTTTACCCAAAAATTGTGACATTGTCAGCTATACTAGCTATAAACGGCTGACGTCATTTTACCCACAGACGTAATGCTCGTAATACTGGATACGTCACAATCTTTGGGTAGTCCTCCTCGGATGACAGACGTTCAAATAAGATGCAATGAATTGAGTGCGACGTGCACGGAACGAAGTTGTTAACGGAATTACTGACGGAAATGCTGTAAAAGTGGTTGAAATTGGATATGGGAAATTCCCGATTATAATAAAGCTGGTTTGATAGATGGAATAGAAGATGATAGAATAGGATAGGATAACACAGGAGATAAAAGGATATGACACAGAGAGATGAGTTGTACCAAAGAATTGAGACATCAGTAGAAAGTCTTATCTCATAGTTTGTCTTACACTATTCTTTCGTGTGGTCACATTTCTCTTCTTGGCCTTTGTATACAAATGACGTGTTTGCAGGGAATGCTGGGTAGTCTTCATGTTCTTACGCTTCAGCAGTGAATGTGTGGTGTGTGTGTGTGCGTGTGCGTGCGTGTGTGTGCGTGCGTGCGTGTGTGTGTGTGTGTTTTGTATCGCTAGTTTACCGCAAGCCCGGATATATGCACCTTTCGGCCCGACACTTTCGTCTCCAGAATATATATATTTCTAATTAAATAATTTTTTTGCCCGCAACTGCTAACTTCCATTTTGTCCAACTCTTTTCAACTGTCTCGTGTTTTTTTAACGTGGGAGAAGTTCATACAGGACCTGCTGTTTTTAGCCATTATCCGAGAGGGCTGGACACCAAATCTCACTAGGCAGAGACCAGGGGCAGGGTAAAGCCATGAAGAAATTAGAGATCCAAAGAGAAAAATTCCCACGACCTGTGCTGTGATACGAAACAGGGTGGAAAGGGGGGGGGGGGGGGCCTGGGTAGCCTAGTTGGGAAAACCAGGAAAAATTAAAAAATAAAAAAAAAATGGTATGTTAGAAGCTTTACGTGATAAGTGGACGACACAGACTAAACGACGTTTCGGCCCAATAGGCCTTCAGCAGGAACAAACAAGAAAAACACACACACAAATCTAATAACGAAACATCCAAACCACTCGACTGGGCTACTGATGTTCTGACAACCCGTGTTCGAGTTCCGCTGGAAGCCAGTGGGAGTTGTACTCGTGGTTGGAAAAATATACCCCCGCCGTCGACCCAGCCGCTGCCAGAAATGGTAGTCCTAGGGTAGTACTCTGGGAAGGTGAGGATGTCGCCTCGCATCGTGAGTTTCGATGCTTGAAGCGACACAATCCAGAAGTCTCCGAACACTTCTGGATAGGCGGCCGAGCACATATGGGTGAAAACATGCGTGCTAAGACGCCGGTTCAAGCCTCGTACTTTACCTTTACCTTTACCTTTACGAAACCGGGAATTCTCTGTCCAGAGACCGGTGTCTTTACTTCAAGATCACCCAGCATTTCGGCCTAAAACATCCGACTTCAGCATGGCATTTCTGAGAACTGGGTTGTCTTCCCTCTTCGATCCCTACTCATTTGACCAGATGAGACTGGTTAGTCTGTTTCTATGGGCACCGCGAAGATATGGATTAGGACCTGGATAGCTCTGGTTCACCGATTTTGGCGCAAACCATCAGCTATGATTCGCTGTCAGCTTTCAGTCCTGTTGGTGAACGGCGCCGTAGCCCCGGTTTTTCTTTTCATTTCTTTTCTTCTCTAATTCCTATTTAAATCTGCTATTGGCCAGATGTTTTCTTTTTGAAATCCCAAATTAAAAAAAAAAACGGCTTCAAATTACGGTGGACATGAGATCACTTCTGGGATTGTCATAGCAGGACCAAACTACACCAGCGGTTATCATAGTGTGGCCACGATTGTGTGCTTCTATATCAGAGTAGTATTTTAGTTATAATTTGAACAAAAAAACGATGCTACGTGTACAACTGAAGATGACCTGAGGAAACTACATCTCTTTCATTCTTGAGATTGATATTTAATGGAGTGGTTCAAAATTGGGATACTGAAAAAAATATGAACATTCTAGAACAGTTATTTTTATCATCATCATCATCGAGTGCCGTCTCCGCAACGAAGGTTGGCTACCATTGAGCGCCATTCTGCTCTGTCTCTTGCTTTGATGGTGCAGGTTGTCATAGACTGGTTTGTCCATCTTTTGATGTTACTCGTCCATGATAGTCTTGGTCTGCCTCTGCCTCTTTTACCTTGTATTTTCCTCTCCAGGATTACTTTTAGTAGGCTGTTGTGTCTTTTAACATGGCCCAGAAATCGCATTTGTCTTGTTTGAATTGTGCTTAGTAGTTCTCTTTTCATTTTTAGTTGTTTTAAGACTTCATCGTTTGTTTTCTTTTCCTTCCATCCATTTCTACCTATTCTTCTATATATCCACATTTCAAAGGCTTCCATTTTCAGTTCTGTTTTCTTGTCTAATGTCCATGTTTCTGCACCATATAGGAATATTGAGAAGATTTAACATTTTGCTATTCTTAGTTTTAGCCCTGGTGTTATTTGTTTTGATGTTAGCATGTTCTTCATGGCATTTAACAAAATTTATATATAATTATTATACATAATTTATTTATTTTATTTATATATTATTTATTATATATTATTTATACAAATTAATTATACATAATTTATATATAAATATTTTTATACTTTCAACATTTTAGTCCAAAAACGCATATAATAATAAATGTTTCAAACATTGACAAATGTAACCCTTTCTGATGTCAAAGAACCATAATTTATCCACAAATGTTCCACACATTTTAACTTATGTCGTTACTTGTGTTCATCGTTCATGTACTACACAGAAGTATATTCAAATTATGTTTCAGTACTCGAAATGTTCACTTCACTACTAAAGTATCATTAACAAACCGCTGTGCGTGCTGCTGCTTCCACGATCGTGATCAAATTGTTTGGCAAGCGCGTCGCACTGATGACAATGTCATGTGCCTACTCAGTCGCTACAAATCATAAAATGACAACATTCACACAGGATGAATACTTCAAAACACATAAACGAGTGTAGTGTAAGTAAAGTACCCCCGTCACATAAACGAGTGTAGTGTAAGTAAAGTACCCCCGTCACATAAACGAGTGTAGTGTAAGTAAAGTACCCCCGTCACATAAACGAGTGTAGTGTAAGTAAAGTACCCCCGTCACATAAACGAGTGTAGTGTAAGTAAAGTACCCCCGTCACATAAACGAGTGTAGTGTAAGTAAAGTACCCCCGTCACATAAACGAGTGTAGTGTAAGTAAAGTACCCCCGTCACATACACGAGTGTAGTGTAAGTAAAGTACCCCCCTCACATAAACGAGTGTAGTGTAAGTAAAGTACCCCCGTAACATAAACGAGCGTAGTGTAAGTAGAGTACCCCCGTAACATAAACGAGTGTAGTGTAAGTAAAGTACCCCCGTCACATAAACGAGCGTAGTGTAAGTAAAGTACCCCGTCACATAAACGAGTGTAGTGTAAGTAAAGTACCCCCGTCACATAAACGAGTGTAGTGTAAGTAAAGTACCCCCGTCATATAAACGAGTGTAGTGTAAGTAAAGTGCCCCCGTCACATAAACGAGCGTAGTGTAAGTAGAGTACCCCCGTAACATAAACGAGTGTAGTGTAAGTAAAGTACCCCCGTAACATAAACGAGCGTAGTGTAAGTAGAGTACCCCCGTCACATAAACGAGTGTAGTATAAGTAAAGTACCCCCGTAACATAAACGAGCGTAGTGTAAGTAGAGTGCCCCCAGTCACGCCAAGTGGCGTATAGAGAATATGGTGTTAGCTACCTTAATTTTTAAAGATCTTCGGCACATGATTTTTGGGGTAATGTGGTCAGTATTACGCCCGTGCCGCTTTACTTTCCCAGAAAAATTCCGGTACCTATTTAAGACTGGGTGATCCCGGAATCCGTCTAGCACGATCGAACCCGACCCCGGTTCACTAACTACTGAGCTATCGCGGCTCCTAGGTTTCTATAGGGTAGTGTTATTTTTACTGTCACTTGTTGTCATATATGTCCTATCGGGGAAACAGAAGTGACCCTCTTATACGATCGTAACTGCCGTAAGAATAAAAAAGCAGAATAGCTCTGGCCAAAATAGCATTTCAGAAAATGAAAAATATCTTATGCAACAAATATATGTCAATAGAAATGAGAAAGAAAGTTCATCGGTGCTATATAGAACCAATTCTGACCTATGGAAGCGAATCATGGACAGTAAACAAACAAATGAAAAGACGTTTCGAGGCCACAGAGATGGGATTTCTCTGAAGAATGTTGAAAGTTCCATGGACAGATAAAAAGACCAATGAGGAAGCTCTCAAAGAGGCCAACACGAAAAGGTAGCTCCTAAAAAACATCAGAAAGAAGCAATCCACATTTTTTGGGCACATCATGAAAGAGGAAAGTTAGAATACTTGGTTACAACTGGCAAAATAAAAGAGTTCGCGGACGACAAAGAGGGAAAATACTGAACAGCTTTGTGTCATGGCATGGAAAACTGTCAACAACAGAACTGATACGATGCAATGTAGATAGAAGATTGTGGAGGGACATGATCGCCTACGCCAACCGGTATGGCACATGATGATGAGTATCAATTATGGGTTTACATATCAAATGTTGATAGTCAATGGTGCAGAAACATCGATATTAGACAAGAAAACAGAACAGAAAATTGAAGCCTTTGAAATGTGGGTTTATAGAAGAATAGGATGTAGAGAAAAGAAAACAAACGATAAAGTCTTAAAACAACTAAAAATGAAAAATAGAACTACTAAATACAATTCAAACAATACAAATGAGATTTTTTCGCAATGTTAAAAGACACAACAGCCTACAAAAAGTTATCTTGGAGGGGAAAATACAAGGTGAAAGAGGCAGAGGCAGACCAAGACTAACGTGGACGAGTAACATCAAAAGATGTACAAATCAGCCTATGACAACTTGCACCATCAAAGCAAGAGACAGAGCGGAATGTTGCTCCATGGTAGCCAACCTTCGTTACGGAGGCGGCACTCAATGTTGATATTCATGTTCAATATCAACTATATGTATCTTCTTCTTTTCTTCCTCATTTGCCTTTCAGCGTCGCGGGGAAATATAATTTGCGTTCTTTTGCTCTTCTGTTCGCCTCTGCTGTTATGTTTCCTAGTGTTACTAATATTCCGTCAATCCATCTTCATCGTGGTGGGCCTTTGGCTCTGGTGTTCTCGAAACGTTTATTGAAGGCTCGTTGTGTTGTGTTTTGATCTTTCTGCATTTGCACGTGGCCAAACCATTTTATCCGTTGTTTCTTAATATAATCTATAGCAGGAATTATTCCTACGTTGTTTTTTTTTCACAGTTATTCATTTCTGATCTTATTTCTCAGGCTGTTTCCTGTCATTCGTCGAATACATGTAATTTAGTAGAGGTTATTTTTCTTATTGTTCTTGCATCTAGGGTCTATGACTGGCGTTGGTAGCACAACGTTGGGATGAAGATTGAATTAAAGAGTGTCAGTTTTACCTTTAGAGTTATTTCCTTGTTGGACAATAGTGGTGATAGCTATCGAATAATTTGACAATCTATGTTGCAACTTGAATCTATCTCTGCTGTTTGTGAATTGTCGTTTGTCTCTAGACTTCCTAGGTATTTAAATTCCTCTGCTTGTTTTAGTTGCCTGCCTTCTATAGTTATGTTGATGTTCTGTTTTTCTTTTGCGATATTCGTGACTTTTGTTTTGTTGATAGTGATTTTCACGTTGTATTTTGTGCCTGTGCCATTGAGTCGATGTTAGTGTTCATGTAGGTCTTCTTTCACGGTGGATAGAATATTGTGGAAGGATATGATCGCCAACGCCAACCGATATGGCACATGATGATGATGATGTAGGTCTTCTATTGTTCCATGTATTAGTGCCCGATCGTCTGCAAATAGAAACGTGTTGATCTCGTCTGTCTCTAATGGGTTAGCTAACTTGCATACATGGTCCATGTATGTAATAAACAGTACGGGGGAAAGTAGGCACCCCTGTCTTACACCTGATCTAACTTCGAAATGGTCTGTGTTACCTGCTGATGTTCTGATCGTGCAGCTTATACTATATTGTATGTACACACTTCAGTTATGAGTGTGAATATCACATTTTAGTGTCAACACCTGTGCCGGTGTTTATTTTGATTCAGTGGAACATCAAATATTTCTATTCTCTAAGGATTATGTGCCAGATTTTCAACTTCAAGAGAATGATGTAATGTGATCACAAGTATCATTAAGCAATATAGACATATGGGAGCCGCGATAGCTCAGTGGTTAGTAAACTGGACTACAAAGGACAAGAGGTAGGGTTCGATCCCAACCGACGGCTTCCATTTTCACCTAGCCTTAAATGGGTACCGGATCTTTTTTCTGGGAAAGTAAAGCGGCACGGGCGTAATACCGACCACATTACCCCAAAAATCATGTGCTGAAGGTCTGTGAAATTTATGGCCACTAACACCATATTCCCTATTCGCCACTTGGCGTGACGGGGGCTCTTTACTTTACTTAATATAGACATATAGGATTGTGTTTTTTAAGTGTGTATAATAACAGTTTATGTGTGAAAACAACAAAAATGTAGAGAAACAACACGATTAGAAGACGGGTCACGGACAACAGTGATCACAGTGCACGGGCATGCGCTGGTAACATAAACAACAGCCCTCACTCTGTGACAGTAATAGCACCGTGGCAGAGGACAATGTAACATACACACAACAGTGCTCAGAGCCAAACTAATGGAGAAACAATCGCAACCATACAGACATAACGTAAATAAAATAGCAACCGTAAATATTTGTGGTACCAGAGACAAAGAAGAACTATTAATCGACGCAATGATAATGAAAAAAACTGGACTCTAGAACAATAAAAAAAAAATAACAGCTACTGAAATTAAATGTGCCAGAAGAATGATTGGAAACAGCTTAAGGGACAGATTAAGAAACACTGACCTGAGGATGAAACTCGAAATTGAACCAGCTATCGAATACATAAAGAAACAACAGATAAAATGGTTTGGTCACATAACAAGACAACAAGAACTAACAATGACTCAAAGAGCCATAAACAAACGCTACGAAAACGCCAGATTAAGAGGAAGACCGAGAAAGAGAAGGATAAAGGGAATACTAGAGTCACTTGGATGGATAACATCAGAAGAGACCAACAGAAGAGCAAAGAATCGTAGATTGCATCTCTCCTCGACGCCAACGGCAATGGAGGAAGGATAAAAGAAGAAGAGTATCAACATTTGTTATGAGTGTGAATATCATATTTTAGTGTCAACACCTGTTATGAGTGTGAATATCATATTTTAGTGTCAACACCTGTTATGAGTGTGAATATCACATTTTAGTGTCAACACCTGTTATGAGTGTGAATATCACATTTTAGTGTCAACACCTGTTATGAGTGTGAATATCACATTTTAGTGTCAACACCTGTTATGAGTGTGAATATCACATTTTAGTGTCAACACCTGTTATGAGTGTGAATATCACATTTTAGTGTCAACACCTGTTATGAGTGTGAATATCAAATATCATTGTTAAGTACAATATCATCATCATCAGGTGCGATGCCTGCTGGCGTAGGTGATTATGTCTCTCCACAAGTTTCGATCTCAATAGTATTTATCATTTCTCTTGTTGACCTTGCTAGGCCATTCTCTTAGGCTGACTGGTATATTTTTTCTTTGCTTCCCTCTATCTTTTTGTCCCTCAATTTTCCCAGTTGTTACAATATATTCAAGCTGTTCCCCTCTTATTACATAGTTAAAAAATTATGTTTGTCTCTTCCTAATATTGGAAAATAGCTCGTTTTTTGCTTTGGCCTCTTTCTGACGGTTTTCATTACTCTTATTAGCTGCCCATGGTATTCTCAACATTCGTCTGTAAAACCTCATTTACAGACTCCAGTGATTTCCTTGTCCATTGGCATATTGTCCATGATTCACATCCATATGTTAAGACTGGTTCTATATAACATTTAAGAACTCTTTTTCTTGTTTCTATTGTCAAAAATGGATTGCACAGTATTTTCCTCATTTTTTGGAAATCTGCTTTTGCCTGAGCCATTCTCACATCTGTTGTAGATCTACCATCTAAGTTTAACAAAGATCCCAGATATTTAAATTTATTTACCTGTTATAATGTTGTTCCACGATACACCCAAACATAACTGGTAAGGCAATATTTGCCTTTCTATTTCAGCTCAAGAAAATATTATCCAGCGGACTGATCTTGAGAAATCTAACAACTAAGTAAGTTCCTGGAATCATTTATTAACTTTTACTTTCATTATTTTATGCACGTATTCCTTCTGTTTGGATTGGGATTTCTCAGAAAAATGTTGAAAGTTCCCTGGACAGCTAAAAAGACCAATGAGGAAGTTCTCAATATCGGCCAACACAAAAAGGCAACTCCTAAAAAACATCAGAAAGAAACAATCAACATTTTTTCGGGCACATCATGAGAAGAGGAAATTTTGAATACTTGGTTACAACTGGCAAAATGAAAGGAAAGAGAGATCGCGGACGACAAAGAGAGAAAATACTAGATAGCTTGGTGTCATGGCATGGAAAGCAGTCAACAACAGAACTCATAGGATGCACTGTAGATAGAATATTGTGGAAGGACATGATCGCCTACGCCAACTGGTATGGCACATGAAGATGATGATCCTTTCTGTTTACTGTAAAGACACTGCCGCAAGCACATGGGCTGAAAAGTGGGTTCTTCAATTAATCCCATGTTTCATTGTTCATTGAGTGCCGTCTCCGCATCAAAGGTTGGCTACCATGGAGCACCATTGTGCTCTGTATCTTGCTTTGATAGTGCAGGTTGTCATAGGCTGATCTGTCTATCTGTTAATGTTACTCGTCCATGTTAGTCTTGGTCTGCCTCTGCCTCTATTACCTTGTATTTTCCCCTTCCAAGATTACTTTTAGTTGGCTGTTGCGTCTCTTAACATGCCCCAACAATTTCATTTTGTCTTGTTCTAATTGCGTTTAGTATTTTCTTCTTTAAAATTTTAGTTGTTTTAAAACTTCATCATGTGTTTTCTTTTCTTTCCATCCAATTCTACCTATTCTTCTATAAATCCACATTTCAAAGACTTCAATTTTATGTTCTGTTTTCTTGTCTAATGTCAACGTTTCTGCATCAAACAGGAATATTTAGGAGATATAACATTTTGTTATTCTTAGTTTTAGTCCCGGTGTTATTTATTTTCATGTTAATCCCATGCTATTTTTTTTTAATTCCTGGTAATGAGAAATTCTGATAAACTCGCAAAGTTCTTCTATTACCCTATAGGTCGTTGAGGTAATCCCTGATTGACTTCGTCAACCTTCTCCACTTCTCTTTAACTTCAGTTGCTCTTTTGGTCGCTGCCGAGTAGAAGAGTGTCCGTTCTTTGAGGTTATCATTCCCTCTCTTTCTCTGACTATCTCTCTTTTTTTCCTCCTTTCACAGTTCCTTGGAGAATGGTCTTTGCCAGGCTAGATGACCGAGACACGTGACCAAACCATTCCTCTTTTCGTTTCTTAACAATAGTCAAGAGATTAACATGTCATTCGATTGCTTGGCCCTTCTATGAACTTTTTCATTTGTGATTTTTGAAGAAAAAATGAAAACCATCAACTTGAACACGTGTGGGGCTAAGGTGGTAATCTCTCTCACAAATTGTCATTGGCATGATACCATCTACATATTCAAAAGTCAAGCTCAAACTGATGAATACAAACTGATGAATACAAACTGATGAATACAAACTGATGAATACAAACTGATCAATACAAGCTGATGATTACAAACTGATGAATACAAACTGAAATATATTCATAACAGATAAGTAATAAAACACAAAATAGTATCAAGCAGCTAATATATACAGAGACGAGGCAAACTACAACGTTTCGGCAAAAGCCTTCATCAGGTTGAAAACAAAAGAAAATAAAACAACAACAAACCACGAAAGACAGGCAAATATTGATCTTGAAATGGCAGAAGAGGAAGTGTCGCGAGGACCTATGTGCCTGTTGGCAACATAAAGTATTCGGCCTTTATTCTTCACTTGACGTCTGCACTAGGACAATCTCAGCATTTATTCTTCACTTGACGTCTGCACTAGGACAATCTCAGCATTTATTCTTCACTTGACGTCTGCACTAGGACAATCTCAGCATTTATTCTTCACTTGACGTCTGCACTAGGACAATCTCAGCATTTATTCTTTACTTGACGTCTGCACTAGGACAATCTCAGCATTTATTCTTCACTTGACGTCTGCACTAGGACAATCTCAGCATTTATTCTTCACTTGACGTCTGCACTAGGACAATCTCAGCATTTATTCTTCACTTGACATCTGCACTAGGACAATCTCAGAATGTATTTCTTCATTTGACATCTATCTATCTATTGACCTTTCGAGCCGTAACCGGCCCATAGGGCGTAGACCAAGATACACCTTCTCCTATATGAATTTTTTGTTCTAGCAGTTTTCTTTTAAAGATTTTTTATCAAATCTCGCCATCTGTCTCTCTTCTGTGCAAGCAGTTCTATCTCATTGAGGGAGCCGATTCCTGCTGCTCTTGCCTCTCTCATCAATGTTCTTCTCAGTGTCTCCCTGGGTCTTCCTCTTTTTCTTTTACCTGTTGTTTCCCATATGAGGGCTTGCTTTGCTATTCGGTTATTATCTCTTCTCATCACATGTCCAACGTATGACCATCGTCTTTTCTTTATTACTGAAGATATTAGTGGTTGATTGGCGAGTTCTCTAATTTCCTCGTTTGTTTTGAATTCGTTCCATGCTATACCAAGTATTTTCCTTAGACATTTATTTTCGAATGCGTTCAACTTTGTTTCTATATCTCTTGTTGTTTTCCAGCTTTCACACGCATACGTAAGGGTTGATAATACATTTGATTTGAATAGTCTAAGTTTTGTGTTTGTGCTGATTAGTTTTGATTTCCACAACTTTTCAAGGCTTCTGAAAGACATTGCTGCTTTAGCTATTCTGATTCTAATTTCTTTGCTCGTATCCCCTTCTCGATCAATGTGACGTCCAAGATAGATAAAGTGATCGATCTCTTCTACTGGTTTGTTTTCCATGTATATTTTGTCACCTGTTGGAATTAAACTTTTCATGACTTTAGTCTTTTCATGATTGATCTCTAGCTCTGATTGATCTATCTCCAATTTTACTGGCTATTGATGATAGTTCATTTGTGTTTTCCTGCATAGTTTTTATCTGACTGCTGATGAGAACTATGTCATCAGCAAAGTCGAGGTCCTCCAAATGGTCTCCTTTTATCCATTCGATGCCTTTATTACCAGTGCAGCATTTCTTCATTATGAAGTCCACAACAATTCCAAATAACAAGATCGATAAAATACATCCTTGTTTAGCCCCAGTTTCTATTGGGAAACATTCGCTCAGTCCTTCCTCTGTTCGAACTGCACATGTGTAACCATCATACATGTCTTTGATAATATTTATGATTTTTGATGGTAAACCATATTGCTTCAGAATTTTCCACAAAGAATCTCTATGAATACTATCAAATGCTTTTTTAAAGTCGATGAAGTTAAGTACAAAAGTACATTTGACATCTGCACTAGGACAATCTCTGCCTTTATTCTTCACTTGACATCTGAACTAGGACAATCTCAGCCTTTATTCTTCATTTGACATCTGAACTAGGACAATCTCAGCCTTTATTCTTCACTTGACATCTGCACTAGGACAATATCAGCCGTATTCTTCACTTGTCATCTGCACTAGGACAATGTCAGCTTTTATTCTTCACTTAACATCTGAACTAGGACAATCTCAGCTTTTATTCTTCACTTGACATCTGAACTAGGGCAATCTCAGCCTTTATTCTTTACTTGACAACTTTAACTAGGGCAATCGACATTATATTCTTCACTTGACATCTGACTCGGGCAATCAGCCTTTATTCTTTACTTGACATCTGACTAGGGCAATCAGCCTTTATTCTTTACTTGACATCTGAACTAGGGCAATCAGCTTTTATTCTTTACTTGACATCTGAACTAGGGCAATCAGCTTATATTCTTTACTTGACATCTGAACTAGGGCAATCAGCTTTTATTCTTTACTTGACATCTGAACTAGGGCAATCAGCTTTTATTCTTTACTTGACATCTGACTCGGGCAATCAGCCTTTATTCTTCACTTGACATCTGCACTAGGGCAATCAGCCTTTATTCTTTACTTGACATCTGAACTAGGGCAATCAGCTTTTATTCTTTACTTGACATCTGACTAGGGCAATCAGCCTTTATTCTTTACTTGACATCTGAACTAGGGCAATCAGCCTTTATTCTTTACTTGACATCTGAACTAGGGCAATCAGCCTTTATTCTTTACTTGACATCTGAACTAGGGCAATCAGCTTTTATTCTTTACTTGACATCTGACTCGGGCAATCAGCTTTTATTCTTTACTTGACATCTGAACTAGGGCAATCACCATTTTATTCTTCAGTTGACATCTGACTAGGGCAATCAGCCTTTATTCTTTACTAAACATATAAACTAGGGCAATCTGCCTTTATTCTTTACTTGACATCTGAACTAGGGCAATCAGCCTTTATTCTTTACTTGTCATCTGAACTAGGGCAATCAGCCTTTATTCTTCACTTGACATATAAACTAGGGCAATCAGCCTTTATTCTTTACTTGACATCTGAACTAGGGCAATAAGCCTTTATTCTTCACTTGACATATAAACTAAGGCAATCAGCCTTTATTCTTTACTTGACATCTGAACTAGGGCAATCAGCCTTTATTCTTTACTTGATATCTGAACTAGGGCAATCAGCCTTTATTCTTTACTTGACATCTGACTAGGGCAATCAGCCTTTATTCTTTACTTGACATCTGAACTAGGGCAATCAGCCTTTATTTTTTACTTGACATATAAACTAGGGCAATCAGCTTTTATTCTTTACTTGACATATAAACTAGGGCAATCAGCTTTTATTTTTTACTTCACATCTGAACTAGGGCAATCGGCTTTTATTCTTTACTTGATATATAAACTAGGGCAATCAGCTTTTATTCTTTACTTGACATATAAACTAGGGCAATCGGTCTTTATTCTTCACTTGACATCTGCACTAGAGCAATCGGTCTTTATTCTTCACTTGACATCTGCACTGAATAACAGGTCTTTATTCTTCACTTGACATCTGCACTGAACAATCGGCCTTTATTCTTCACTTGACATCTGCACTAAAGCAATCGACCTTTATTCTTCACTTGACATCTGCACTAGATCAATCGGTCTTTATTCTTCACTTGACATCTGCACTAGAGCAATCGGCCTTTGTTCTTCACTTGACATCTGCACTAGAGCAATCGGCCTTTATTCTTCACTTGACATCTGCACTAGAGCAATCGGCCTTTATTCTTCACTTGACATCTGCACTAGAGCAATCAGCCTTTATTCTTCACTTGACATCTGCACTAGTGCAATCAGCCTTTATTCTTCAGACCCAGTAAGTATCTCGACATCACAACACAGACCCATTAATTATCTCCTTATCACAAGACAGACCCAGTAAGTATCTCCACATCACAACACAGACCCATTAAATATCTCCTCATCACAAGACAGCCCCAGTAAGTATCTCCACATCACAACACAGACCCAGTAATTATGTCCTCATCACAACACAGACCCAGTAAGTATCTCCACATCACAACACAGACCCAGTAATTATCTCCACATCACAACACAGACCCATTAATTATCTCCTCATCACAACACAGACCCAGTAAGTATCTCCACATCACAACACAGACCCATTAATTATCTCCTCATCACAAGACAGACCCAGTAAGTATCTCCACAGCACATCACAGACCCAGTAATTATCTCCACATCACAACACAGACCCAGTAATTATCTCCTCATCACAACACAGACCCAGTAAGTATCTCCACATCACATCACAGACCCAGTAATTATCTCCACATCACAACACAGACCCAGCAATTATCTCCTCATCACAAGACAGACCTAGTAATTATCTCCTCATCACAAGACAGACCCAGTAATTATCTCCTCATCACAAGACAGCCCCAGTAATTATCTCCACATCACAACACAGACCCAGTAATTATCTCCTCATCACAAGACAGACCCAGTAATTATCTCCTCATCACAAGACAGACCCAGTAATTATCTCCTCATCACAAGACAGACCCAGTAATTATTTCCTCATCACAACACAGACCCAGTAATTATCTCCTCATCACAAGACAGACCCAATAATTATCTCCTCATCACAAGACAGACCCAGTAATTATTTCCTCATCACAACACAGACCCAATAATTATCTCCTCATCACAAGACAGACCCAGTAATTATCTCCTCATCACAAGACAGACCCAGTAATTATCTCCTCATCACAAGACAGACCCAATAATTATCTCCTCACCACAAGACAGACCCAATAATTATCTCATCATCACAAGATAGACCCAGTAATTATCTCCTCATCACAACACAGACCCAACAAATTTATTTTAATGGCCGTCTTTATGAAGTAATAAACCTGCCCTATAGATGGCGTGGCGACTGTACTTATATCCCAGAATACATCAGGGGGAAAGATGCTTTTTTCTTTTTCATGGCACACCTCTAGACGTCAGTTTGAATGAGTATGAAGAAAGCGTTCTGGCTTAAGGCTTTTGATATCAACATACGGCTTGCCCCGATATATGGTACCGGTGATCACCACAAGAGCCTTCTCTGCTCATCATGTGTTGGGCATGATTGTTGCAGAGGTTCAGCAGTCCTGTTCCCTCTTTCATTGTCACATTCGTCAGATGTTCCTATCCTCTGTGTTTTAAAAAGGTGGTACTTCAATCTGTTGTGGTCTGTTCGGAGTCTAATCATCATTTTTACATATTCTTTTCTGTTGAGCTGGTTGTATGCACCATTTCTCTGGTAGCCTGTTTAATATAATTAATCCTTATTTAACTTCAGAAGATGTGTTGACGTTTCATTTATGTTTTAATCCTCAGCGCAAGAAACAATTTACTCGAGACACATTTCAATATTTCTGGCGATCTAAGGGAAGTAATACGCTGGCTCATAAAAGTTGCTACGGAAGGGATTATCATTCAGAACGACCTAACAGTTCTCGTTATTGTGAGCTACGTTATTAATCAAAGAGAAATACTAGGTGGGTGTACAGAGTGATTGAAGTGAGGTAAAGCAAATATAAATTGGTGTTAAGTAGATATTTAAAACGGGGGAGGGGGAATTTAAATATTTATGAAGTCTAGTGACAAATGATAACAAGTAGCAGAAATTGACTCAAGATGCAGCAAAGCTTGTCCAATCATTGGACAGATATCACCATTATTGTCCAACATGGGAAACAAACTCTAGAGGCAAAACGGGAACTCTATAATATTATATGTTAATCTTCATCCCATCGTTGTGCTACCAATGTCAGGCTTCGTCTCTAGACTTACAAACAATAAAAAAATATAGTAACCACCAGCGAGATGAAATGTGTTAGACGCATGACAGGAAACAGCCTGAGAGATAAAATCATAAATGAGGAACTGAGAAAAAAATCTAGAAATAACACCAGCCATAGAATGTATAAGGAGCCGCGATAGCTCAGTGGTTAGTGAACTGGACTACAAAGGACAAGAGGTAGGGTTCGATCCCAACCGACGGCTTCCGGTTCACCCAGCCTTTAATGGGTACATGATTTTTTCTGGGAAAGAAAAGCGATTAGTAATCTTCTTCTTCTTTTCCCTTTTCACTGATACCTAAAAGGTGCCGTGGTTATATCATTTGTCATTCTTGAGCTGCTCGAATTGTCTGAATTAGTGATTTTTCTTTGTTGTTACATGTCTCTGTCACTGCATCTATCCATCTTCTTCTGGGTCTTCCTCTTGGTCTTTTTCCATGCATTCTCGAGAAGAGCGCCCTTGATGGTGATTGGTAATGGTTCATTCTGACTAGGTGGCCAAACCATTTATGTTGTTGTTGTTCTATATATCTTGGCAGGGGGTTGTTCCTACCATTTTTCTTATGGTTTCATTTGGTATTCTATCTCTTCTTGTGTTGCTTCTTACTTTTCTCAAGTATCTCACATGTATTGATCATTCTTAACGGGAGTAATATCGACCACATTACCCCAAAAATCATGTGCCGAAGGTCTGTAAAATTTATGGTCACTAACACCACTAAATAAAAATGAGAAAGAGAGTTCATCTATGCTATAGAGAACCAATTCTGACCTATGGAAGCGAATCATGGACAATAGACAAACAAATGAAAAGACGATTAGAGGTCACAGAGATGGGATTTCTCAGAGGAATTTTGAAAGTTCCCTGGACAGCTAAAAATACAAATGAGAAAGTTCTCAAAGAGGCCAACACAAAAAGGGAGCTCTTAAAAAACATCAGAAAGAAGCAATCAAC
Source organism: Megaustenia siamemsis (assembly GCA_032433765.1). Classification (NCBI taxonomy): domain Eukaryota; kingdom Metazoa; phylum Mollusca; class Gastropoda; order Stylommatophora; family Ariophantidae; genus Megaustenia; species Megaustenia siamemsis. The sequence goes on from JAVIAB010000046.1 coordinate 45,142,096, forward strand.
ATTTTTCGGGCACATCATGAGAAGAGGAAAGTTGGAATACTTGGTTACAACTGGCAAAATAAAAGGAAAGAGAGATCGCGGACGACAAAGAGAAAAAAATACTGGATAGCTTGATGTCATGGCATGGAAAACAGTCAACAACAGAACTCATACGATGCACTGAAGATTGTGGAAGGACATGATCGCCAACGCCAACCGGTACGGTACATGATGATGATGAACACCATATTCCCTATACGCCACTTGACGTGACGGGGGTACTTTACGTTTTTTTTTTACTAAAACACAAGACAACGAGCTTTTAATAACGTGAGAACATGAGACTCAATGGCTTACCACAAAAATAAGATGGACTGATGGAATATTAGAAACACTAGGAAACATAACAGCAGCAGAGGCGAACAGAAGAGAAAAAGACCGCAAATTATATTTTCCCTCCACGCTGAAAGGCAGATGAGGAAGGAAAGAAGAAGGAGGTACTAAGCAAGTAAAACTATACGGAGATAAGACAAACTACGATATTTCGGCAAAAAAGCTTTCAGCAAGTACAAACCAACATATATTATTAGAAAAACTACCAGGAAAAGCAGGCAGATATTAATCTAATCAAGGGGGATAAGCATGAGGCAAATGTAATGTAAGATGGACAGACAACATCAAAGAAACGTTACAACAGCATCATTTGACAATGAATGAAGGCGCCAAAAGGGCGAGATCCGGAACTTTGCATCTCCCTCGGCACCCGAACAGGTACAAAAGAAAGTAGGAAGGAAGGAAGGAAGGAAGGAACGAAGGAAGGAAGGCAGGAATGAAGGAATGAAGGAAGGAAGGAAGGAAGGAAGGCAGGGAAGAGGGAGGGAGGGAGGGAGGGAGGGAGAAATACATTTTGGCGAAATGTAGTTAGTCTTGTCTCTCTATATGTTCAGCTGCTTAATACCATTTTGTGCTTATTTTACATGCTCTCTGCTGTCCTAATCTTAATGATATTCCATATATTGTATATTTTATATTTGTGCTTATTTCCATAGTAGAAGTGTCTATGTTCTGGCTTTAGGACTCAGGGTTGGTTTTCTTTCTCAAAATACACAAACCAGAGTCAACCCAATTATAAATATGAGGAATAGACATTACAGCGTTAGGGAGATGATTATTTCTTCATCTAAACTACAAAAACTAAACTATATTACAGGTTTAATCATGGCAACGCTTATTAATCGTAGACTAAGGTGGCTGGGTCATGTAAGAAAAATGGCAACCAATCGTATTCCGAAACAAATATTGTATAGAGAACTTAAGAACGGAAAGAGACCAAAGGGCAGACTTTTTCTTCTTCTACCTTTCAGCTCCCTGTGGAGCATAGGTCTTCAACAAACACTTTCCAAGTCGTTCTGTTTCTTGCCATTCTTTTAAGATCATTCCATGTCTTCCCCATCATCTTCATCTCTACATCTATCTGTCTTCTCCAAGAATTCCTTGGTCTACCTCTTTGTCTTTTCCCCTGGGGAATCCAAAAAAGGGCCTGTTGTATAGTACTCTCAGTTGGCTTCCGTAGTGTGTGTCCTATCCTGCGCCATCGTCTTCGCTGTAAGAGGAGACCAAAGGGCAGACTAGTGCTGAGATATAAGGATGTTTGCAGGGCTTCCTTGAGTGTATTCTCTATCAGTGAAAGAAACTGGGAAAATCTGGTTGCAGATCGTAGCACATGGAGAACAGAAATTTAAAAAAATGGTTCAGCAACTTTCGAGGCAGTGCTGATATCAAATTCAGAAAACAAAAGACGCAGGAGAATAGAAACTATGCCAGGCACCACGAATACATCTTGTTCACTCTGTGGCCGGTTTTATCTATCCAATATTGGCAGATTCAGTCACGAGAAAAGCTGTTCAGCAAATCAGCAGCCAGCATAAGACGCCAAAGTTGTGATCAAATTACTGCCTGGTTGGGATTTTTATTTATGATTTCTCTCTGCGGCAACCATTCTGGTCTCAGCAGCGAGGCCCGGCTTGAAACGCCAGTTACTCATCGACGGAAAAAAACATGAGTACCTCCAAATTCGGAGTTATCTGCCTGTGCGGCGAGGGACCCCTGTGCACACAGCTGCCAGAGAAAAATGGATTAACGCGCAAAATTCAGTTCCTAGACTCTAGGGACTTGCCAGAGTTGAAAGCTGGCGAACGCAGCAACGACAACAACAAATTACTGCCTTATCATGATTGCTTCAACCAATCGTCTGTCAAGACGCCAATGGTCATCATATATCCTAGAGGTTTTAACCGCGTTTCTAGAACATCACGGGAGCTTACAGTGAGACGGAAGAATAAATGTCATAGAGTAGGCAGTCTAAACGAAGTTTCCGTGTCAGTTTATCTTTCAATCTCTAAATGAAAAAATAACAGCAGTGAAGAAAATGGATTCATGTGAAACAAAATGCTGCAGAAAAATATTCAAAGTACTTTGAATAATGAAAAAGAACAATAAAAACATACTGAAAGATTTAAACATTAAAAAGAACTGTCTTATAAATAAAATTCTACAGAGGAATTGAAATTACTCTGGGCATGCCTAAAGACACAGTGGACTTGACAGAACAATAATGGAAGGTATAGTTTCTGGGTGACGCATCAGGGGCTGACCAAGAAGAAGGTGGTTTCAAGACATCAAGGAGACCTTGAACGTGACACCAGAAGAAGTGGGAGATCTGGCTAGAGACAGAGATTTTTCAGATGGGCTGTGTGAATGTAAAGTTCTGCAAAGGACATGCAACCTGTTGATGATGATTGTGATAATGATGATTGTGATGATGATGATTGTGATGATTGTGATGGTGATTGTGATGAGTGTGATGATTGTGATGATGATGATAATGATGATGATGATGCTGGTGATGATGATGATGATGATAATGATGATGATACTGATGATGATAATGATGATGATGATTGTGATGATGATTGTGATGATGATTGTGATGACAATGATGATTAAGATGATTGAGATTATTGTGATGATAATGATGATGATGATGATGATGATGATGACGACGACGGTGCTAATGTTGATGATATATGGCGATGATGATGATGATGATGTTGATGATGTTGATGATGATAATGATGAGATGACAACGACGACGACAACTTAAATGGTTTGGCCACCTGGTCAGAACGAATCCTCACCAATCACCATCAAGGGCGTTCTTCTCGAGAATGCATGGAAAAAGACCAAGAGGAAAACCCAGAAGAAGATGGATAGATGCAGTGACAGAGACATGTAACAACAAAGGAAAATCACTAATTCAGACAGTTCAAGCAGCTCAAGAACGACAAATGATATAAACCACGACACCTTTTATGTTTCAGTGAAAAGAGAAAAGAAGAAGATAAACGGGGGTGGTTCTAATTTGTGACACTACACAGTTATGTTAATTGTCCAGCTTAAGTGATTTGTTTGTAACGATGTTTCAATGAAATGATAATGAACAAAACAACTGAAATAATGATGACGAATATACAAAAAAAAGTGGATGAATATGTTCGAGGTCTTGCAGTCTTCTATATTCCAAATGACTCGGTCTAACATGTATACTTTGTCAACAGTTACCACATATCAGGTGTGTGACATTATGGTTATGTTGCAACCGTGCAAGTCAACGGAGGAATGCATTGATGGCAAGTGTCACACGAGGTAAGGTAGTTATTAATGAAAGAGATGACATTCTTGGTTTCCATGACATATGCATCACATACAACTCAACAGCAAAAATAAGCGCAGGAATACTCGAGAAAAATACTTCCCCGAAATGCACTTTCTTTAAAACTATCTTTAAAATTATCTTTAAAACTACCCCTAAAATTATCTTTAAAAACTATCTTTAAAACTATCTTTAAATGTATCTTTAAAATTATCTGTAAAACTACATCTAAAACTATATTTAAAATTATCTTTAAAGATATCTTTAAAACTATTTTTAAATTATCTCTAAAATTATCTTTAAAACTATATTTAAAACTATCTTTAAAATTTTCTTGAGAACTATCTTTAAAATTCTCTTTAAATCTATCTTTAAAATTATCTTCAAAACTATCTTTAAAATTACCTTTAAAACTATCTTTAAAACTATCTTTAAAACTACCTTTAAAATTATATGTAAAGCTATCTTTAAAACTATCTTTAAAACTATCTTTAAAACTATCTTTAAAACTATCTTTAAGGCATTTTCCCATTACTGGGTTCTGCCGGGGGACTTACATGACCGGAGAATAAAGGCCGACTGTCCAGTGCCCGAAAGGCACAATCAAAGTACAAGGGGCAGTGTTAAAACGGACCAATGAGTGAAATATCTAAGTGACTGTGTGGTGTAAAGGTAAGACGTCGACATCTTGGCTTGAAGATCCTAGGTTCTAATCCTGCCGTGGGCGGTGGGAATTTGTAACTTGGAACTGGTGGTTTTTTGTGGTTTACCCTCTGGTGGTATATTTGTTGCTTTACCCTCTGGTGGTAATTTTGTGGCTTTACCCTCTGGTGGTATCTTTGTGTCTTTACCCTCTGATGGTATCAGTGTAGCTTTACTCTCTGGTGGTATGTTTGTTGCTTTACTCTCTGGTGGTATGTTTGTTGCTTTATTCTCTGGTGGTATGTTTGTTGCTTTATTCTCTCGTGGTATGTTTGTGGCTTTACCCTTTGGTAATATCTTTGTGGCTTTACCCTTTAGTGGTATCTTTGTAACTTTACCCTCTGGTGATATCTTTGTGGTATACCCGCTGGTGGTATATGTGTGGCTTTACCCTCTGGTGATATCTTTGTGGTATACCCGCTGGTGGTATATGTGTGGCTTTACCCTCTGGTGATATCTTTGTGGTATACCCGCTGGTGGTATATGTGTGGCTTTACCCTCTGGTGATATCTTTGTAGCTTTACCCTCTGGTGGTATCTTTTTAGCTTTACCTTCTGGTGATATTTTTTTTGCTTTACTCTTTGGTGGTATCTTTGTGGCTTTTGGCTCTGGTGGTATCTTTGTGTCTGTATCCACTGGTGATAGTTTTGTAACTTTACCCTCTGGTGATATTCTTGTAACTTTACTCTCTTGCGGTGTCTTTTTAGCTTTACCCTCTCGTAATATCTGTGTGGCTTTACCCTCTGGTGGTATCTTTGTGGCTTTACGATCTTGTGGTATCTTTGTGTTTTTACCCTCTGGTGGCATCTTTGTAGTTTACCTTCTGGTGGTATCTCTGTGGCGTTACCCTCTGATGGTATCTTTGTGTCAATACCCTCTTGTGGTTTCTTTGTTGCTTTACCTTCTTGTGATATCTTTGTGTTTTTACCCTCTGGTGGTATCTTTGTGTTTTGCCCTCTGGTGGTTTCTTTGCTTCTTTACCTTCTGGTGGTATGTTTGTGGCTTTACCTTCTGGTGGTATCTTTGTGTTTTTACCCTCAGGTGGTATCTTTGTGGCTTTACCTTCTGGTGGTAATTTTGTGTCTTTGCCCTCTGATGGTGTCTTTGTGTCTTTCCTCTGTGGTGGTATCTTGGTGGTATCTTTGTGGCTTTACCGCCTCCAGGTTTTCTGGAAGGGAAATCTCATGTCTAGCGTTCTTGAATAATGACCAAAATAATGGAGGTTACGTATACACTTTCACAAGTTAAAGTACTTTTGCTATTTCAACATAAAAAATAGGTAAAAAAAAAATTACAGTGCTCATCATCATCATCATCAAGTACCGGGCCTGCTGGCGTAGGTAATCATGTCTCTCCACAACTTTCGATCTCGGCAGCTATTTATCATTTCTGTTGTTGACCTTCTGCCAAGCCATTCTCTTAAGCTATCTGTTATTTTTTTTCTCTTTGCTTCCCTCTATCTCTTCGTCCCTCAATTTTTCCAGTTGTTACAATATATTCCAGTTGTTCTCTTCTCATTACATGGCCAAAAAATGATGATTGTTTCTTCCTAATATTGGAAATTAGCTCTCTTTTTGCTTTTACCTCTCTCAGAACATTTTCATTACACTTCTTAGCTGCCCATGGTATTCTCAACATTCTTCTGTAAAACCACATTTCTACAGACTCCAGTGATTTTCTTTTCTGTTGTCCTATTGTCCATGATTCACATTCATATGTTAAGACTGGCTCTACATAACATTTAATAACTCTTTTTCTTGTTTCTATTGTCAAAAATGGATTGCATAGTATCTTCCTCATTTTTTTGGAAAGCTGCTTTTGCCTGAGCCATTCTGCATCTAACCTCTTTTGTACATCTTCCGTCTGAGGTTAACAAAGTTCCCAAATATTTAACTTAATTTACCTGTTTTAATATTGTTCCACTTATCTTTATTTTGTACTGAGGTGATGTCTTTTTCTTTGTTGTTACCATTACCTCTGTCTTTTTTCTATTAAGGCGGAGTCCTTTATTTTTAAGCTGCTCAGGAGAAGTTAATATTCAAATCTGTGTCTGTCAAAAACGGACCAGTCACTGTCCGCTAAAAGGGGTGAATGCTAACAAGAAGATGAATACCTGATATACATTTTAACCACAGATAGAAGATCTACTAAGAGGTGGGGTGCAGGTAATAATAGGTGAAGATTGCTTTTCAAAGAGTCAGAAAGATAAATATATTTTTTTTTACCGTAAACGTAAGAAAAAGCTTTTTTCTTCTTTATGTTGAGTCAATCTTGTTATCATCATCATGTGCCGTACCGGTTGGCGTAGGTTATCATGTCCCTCCACAATCTTCTATCTACAGTGCATCGTATCAGTTCTGTTGTTGACTGTTTTCCATGCCATGACACCAAGCTATCCAGTATTTTCTCTCTTTGTCGTCTGCGATCTCTCTTTCCTTTTATTTTGCCAGTTGTAACCAAGTATTCCAACTTTCCTCTTCTCATGATGTGCCAGAAAAATGTTGATTGCTTCTTTCTGATGTTTTTTAAGAGCTGCCTTTTTGTGTTGGCCTCTTTGAGAACTTTCTCATTGGTCTTTTTAGCTATCCAGGGAACTTTCAACATTCTTCTGAGAAATCCCATCTCTGTGGCCTCTAATCGTCTTTTCATTTGTTTGTCTACTGTCCATGATTCGCGTCCGAAGGTCAGAATTGGTTCTATATAGCACCGATGAACTCTCTTTCTCATTTTTATTGACATAGATTTGTTGCATAAGATGTTTTTCATTAGCTGAAAATCTTGTTATACTAAAGCAAATCTTGTTATACTGAAGCAAATCTTGTTATACTAAAGCAAATCTTGTTATACTGAAGCAAATCTTGTTATACTAAAGCAAATCTTGTTATACTAAAGCAAATCTTGTTATACTAAAGCAAATCTTGTTATACTAAAGCAAATCTTGTTATACTGAAGCAAATCTTGTTATACTAAAGCAAATCTTGTTATACTAAAGCAAATCTTGTTATACTAAAGCAAATCTTGTTATACTGAAGCAAATCTTGTTATACTAAAGCAAATCTTGTTATACTAAAGCAAATCTTGTTATACTAAAGCAAATCTTGTTATACTGAAGCAAATCTTGTTATACTGGAGCAAATCTTGTTATACTGAAGCAAATCTTGTTATACTGAAGCAAATCTTGTTATACTGAAGCAAATCTTGTTATACTGGAGCAAATCTTGGAAATATAACAATATCGTTAGAGGTCAATAAATGTCTTCTTTTTTCCTTCCTCATTTGCTTTCAGCGTCGAGGGGAGATACAATTTGCGGTCTTTTGCTCTCCTGTTCGCCTCTGCTGCTGTTATCTTTCCTAGTGTTTCTAATATTCCATCGATCCATCTTTTTCGTGGTCAGCCCTTGGGTCTGGTGTTCTCGAAACGTTTATTGGAGGCACGTTGTGCTGTGTTTTGATCTTTCTGCCTTGTCACGTGGCCAAACCATTTTATCTGTTGTTTCTTTAGTATTTATTGACGGGAATTATTCCTAGCTATTTTCTCAGTTCTTCATTTCTGATCTTATTTCTCAGGCTGCCTCCAGTCATTCGTCTAACGCATTTCATCTCAGTGGAGGTTATTTTTCTTATTGTTTTTGCATTTACAGTCCAGAACTAGCATTGGTAGCACAGTGTTGCGATGAAGATTGATTGTAGCGCGCCCGTTTTGCCTCTAGATTTATTTCCTTGTTGGATAATAGTCGTGATAGCTGTCCAATGATTTGACAAATTGTGTTGCATCTTGAGTCTATTTCTGCTTTTTGTGAACTGCCGTTTGTCACTAAACTTCCTAGGTATTTAAATTTCTTTACTTTCTTGTTTTAGTTGTCTGCCGTCTATATAGTTATGTTGATGTTTTGTTCCAAGTCATTTTATGAACATTTGATTATGTTTTCAATATACAACATACAAGGTACTCATTTACCATCAATGATGCCACGTAGCTTGTCGTAGAGGAAGTGATAACTACAGAGTGGTACTGTCACAGAAACGTTTTTTTTTTTCGTTCGCCAGCTTTGACCTTTGACGAATTCCCTAGAGACTAGGAACTGAATTTTGCGTGTTAATCCGTTTTTCCCCGGCAGCCGTGTGCACAGGGGTCCCTCGCCGTAAAGGCAGATAACTCCGTCTTCGGAGGTACTCATAATTTTTTCGTCGATGAGTAATTGACGTTTCAAGCCGGGCCCCGCTGCTGAGACCAGGGGTGGTTGCCGCAGAGAGAAATTATAAATAAAAATCCCAACTGGTTCAGCCGGGATTTGAACTCACAACCTTTCAGCCCCCCCCCCCCTCTTATAATAATAAATAAAATAAATTAATAATAATAGAAGGATATCGGAGGAAAAGAAGAAAACGTGCTCTCAGAGGTGATCCAGCAACAAGTGATTGTGATGGGGTTGCCTTTGGCTGGAAGAAAATGTAGATGCATTACGATGACAATTTGGCGAAGAACAATAGAAGCAGAAGAGAAGAGATTGAACCAGACACGGGACACCCTGTGAAGGATTGTTATGAGGACAGGAATTGGGGGAATTATGTTACTGTCCTGCATGACGGCACAAGGAGTATAGGTCATAATTGTTTTGTCGGCTTGTAGACAATAGAAGAAGATGATGGGAAGGGGGGGGGGGGGAGAAAAGGAGGGTGAAGATGAGGAAGGGGAGGTGGCGCAGCAGGAGGAGGAAGGGAAAAAGAAGAAAAGGAGGAAAGGGGGACAGCGAGAAGAAGAACAAGGAAAAGAAGTGGAAGAAGAAGAGGAAGAATTTTGTCATACGCTCTGATGTTATAAAAAAGACAAACAACAGAACGTGTATTCCGTAACTGTCGATTTCACAAGAAGTGATCTTCTTCAGCCCTCATGAGATGACGTAATGTATGGTGGCGACACAAAGCTGATGGAGACCGCTAGCTTTATTGGAGATCATATTGTGGGTGGTTGTGGGTAAAGAAAAGCTAGAGTACACGAAAAGAAAATTCTCGAACGATTGACTCACAGACTTCACAATATGGATTTTTTTTAATGTTAAAAAAATAATGTTAATATTACCTTTTCTATGTAAATGTATCTATCTATTGATCTTTCGAGCCGTAACCGGCCCATAGGGTATAGACCCAGATTATCTTTTTCTTATCTAAATTTGTATTCTACCAGTTTTCAATTTTTGTAAAGATATTTTATCAAATCTCGCCATTTGTCTCTGTTTTGTGCATGCAACTCTATCTCATTGATGGAGCTAATTCCTGCTGCTCTTGCATCTCTGGTCAATGTTTTTCTCAGTGTCTCTCTGGGTCGGCCCCTTTTCCTCTTACCTGTTGTTTCCCATATGAGGGCTTGTTTTGTTATTCGGTTATTATCTTTCCTCATCATATGTTCATCGTCTTTTCTTGATTACTGAAGATACTAGTGGTCTATGTAAGTTTTAGTCTTCAAAAGACTATATTATACATAAACAATGTAATGGTTTGGGCACCTGTCTGGAATTAATCCTAATCAACCTGCATCACGAGCATATCATTTGAAAATATCAGACTAAACGGCTAGAGAGCGCTATAGGTTATGTTGTATAGATGTATAGTCACAGAATAGTTAAATAAATTATAGATGACGAGAATATAAGCAATACTCTACAATGCAATCTTCATCCCAACGTTGTGCTACCAATGCCAGTCCGGGAACCTAGATGAAAGAACAATAAAACAAATGGCCTAAAGTGAGATGAAATGTGTTAGTCGAATGGCAGGAAGCAGCCTGAAAGATCAGATAAGAAATGAGGAACTGAGAAAAAAAAGCTAGGAATAACCCCCGCCATAGAATATATAAAAAACAAAACAACAGATAAAATGATTTTGTCACGTGACAAGGCAGAAAGATCAAAACACAATACAGCGAGCCTTCAATAAACATTAGAAGACCACCAGACTCAAGGGCCGACCACGACAAAGATGGATTAACGGAACATTAGAAGCACTAGGAAACATAACAATAACAGAGGCGAACAAAAGACCGAAAATTATATCTCCCCTCGACGCTGAAAAGCTGGAAGGACAGAAGAAAAGAACTGAAGCTACACAGCTAATGATGACTAGAAAGCTATATATACCGTATCTGCACAACACAACGTCGTATTGACAGTATGGTATAAGAAAATACTCTAAAGGGGGTGTGATATCCCTGAGAGGGTCTGAAGCTATGTAAACGCCTTTACGTATATCTGGCTGCTTGTGTCCAGACCAGGAACCGCGATAGCTCAGTGGTTAGTGAACTGGACTACAAAGGACAACAGGTAGGGTTCGATCCCAACCGACGGCTTCCGGTTCCCCCAGCCTCTAATGGGTACAGGGTTTTTTTCTGGGAAAGTACAGCGGCACGGGCGTAATACCGACCACTTTACCCCAAAAATCATGTGCCGAAGGTCTGTAAAAATTTATGGTCACTAACACCATATTCCCTATACGACACTTGGCGTGATGGGGGTACTCTACTTCACTTTGTGTGTCATGATCAGCAAATAACAGGTCTCGATACTTCTTCACGGTGGTGGGAACAACCAGTCTGGTCAAATAATTGGAGATCGAAGAGAGAAGGCATGCCCGATACCTAGAAAATATAAACTGCAGATGGAAGTGTTGGCCTTAAGTACATAGATGTAGCTAGCGTCTTGCCGTAAACCACGAAATAGCGCAAATACGATCACAAAATAGTGCAAATACGATCACAAAATAGCGCAAATACGATGACAAAATAGCGCAAATACGATCACGAAATAGCGCAAATACGATCACGAAATAGCGCAAATACGATCACTTAACGCCCTTTTAAATGTGGCTGACAAAGAGATATAATCACTGGTTGAACGCAAACGATGAGGAGACCGATAGTTCATTCACTGACGGCCGTCTCCACATGGAATGTTGGCTACCATGGCAGTTTACTCTGCCTCTTGTCTCGACAGTACGCGCTGTCACAAGTACACTTATCCACCTCTTAATGTTATCAATCCATTTTAGCGTTAGTCTGCCTATACCTTGTCTACCTTGTACCTTCCCATCTAAGATTACCTTCACTAGGGTATTATGTCTCTTCATCATCATCATCATGTGCCGGACTGGTTGGCGTGGACGATCATGTCCTTCCACAATCTTCTATCCGCAGTGCATTGTATGAGTTCTGTTGTTGACTGTTTTCCATGCCATGACACCAAGCTATCCAGTATTTTCTCTCTTTGTCGTCCGCGATCTCTCTTTCCTTTTATTTTGCCAGTTGTAACCAAGTATTCCAACTTTCCTTTTCTCATGATGTGCCAAAAAAAAAAATGTTGATTGCTTCTTTCTGATGTTTTTTAAGAGCTCCCTTTTTATGTTGGCCTCTTTGAGAACTTTCTCATTGGTCTTTTTAGCTGTCCAGGGAACTTTAAACATTCTTCTGAGAAATCCCATCTCTGTGGCCTCTAATCGTCTTTTCATTTGTTTGTCTATTGTCCATGATTCGCTTCCTTAGGTCAGAATTGGTTCTATATAGCACCGATGAACTCTCTTTCTCACTTCTATTGACATAGATTTGTTGCATAAGATATTTTTCATTTTCTGAAATGCTATTTTGGCCTGAGCTATTCTACTTTTTATTTCTGTGTTGCATATGTCCCTTCACATGACCTAAAAGTGTCAGTAGTCTTGTTTGAGCTGTGTTAAGTAACTCTTTGTTCATGTTCAGCTGATCCAGATCTTTGTCTTCCCCTTCCACCTATTTCTTCCCATTTTCATATAAATCCACAAACATTCGATAATACATTTTTTTGTTTCAAAATCTTCTTTTCAGACAAGTGAACGAGTTCACGTCAGGTTAGTATGTTTGGCTCCCTTCTGCCTGTGTAATAGCCATCAGCTTAAATATTTCTTATACATGTACTAACATTTTTTTTCCTTCATTATAATCAGAAGACAAAAAATAAGACTGACTTTAGAATTTTCGACGTAGACTTTAGACTTTAGACTAAGACTTTAGACTTTAGACTTAGACTTAGACTTAGACTTAGACTTAGACTTGGACTTGGACTTGGACTTGGACTTGGACTTGGACTTAGACTTTAGGCTTTAGACTTAGACTTAGACTTAGACTTAGACTTAGACTTAGACTTAGACTTAGACTTAGACTTAGACTTAGACTTAGACTTTAGACTTTAGACTTTAGACTTAGACTTGGACTTGGACTTGGACTTGGACTTGGACTTAGACTTTAGGCTTTAGACTTAGACTTAGACTTAGACTTAGACTTAGACTTAGACTTAGACTTAGACTTAGACTTAGACTTAGACTTTAGACTTTAGACTTTAGACTTAGACTTGGACTTAGACTTGGACTTAGACTTTAGACTTTAGACTTTAGACTTTAGACTTTAGACTAAGACTTTAGACTTTAGACTTAGACTTTAGACTTTAGACTTTAAACTTAGACTTAGACTTAGACTTTAGACTTTAGACTTTAGACTTTAGACTGACTTTAGACTTTAGACTTTAGACTTTAGACAGACTTTAGACTTTAGACTTTAAACTTAGACTTAGACTTAGACTTTAGACTTTAGAACGGAATGACTTCAATACAGACCAGGCATTTCCATACCTGCTCACCAGGAAACTTTATGTAGTAAAGACAGGGTGCACAGCGCTCATTCCTTGCCACCAATCGCTTGCTGGTTCGCCACACACAGCGCTCATTCCTTGCCTCCAATCGCTTGCTGGTTCGCCACGCTTCTTCACGGCACCAGACATATAGCCATCATTTTAAGACAAAGGAGCGGTCACATCCTGAGCCATTGTGTCTGCATTGAGTTTGGATCACAAGAAAATATGATTTATCTCCCTGCCTCCGGTTCTGTACAACACATTTACGGTTCCCTCCCTTCTCTTTAAAGCGTAAGTAAAAAACATTAAAGAGCCCCCGTCACGTCAAGTGGCGTATAGGGAATATGGTGTTAGTGGTCATAATTTTTATAAACATTCGGTTTTTAGGGTAATGTGGTCGGTATTACGCCCGTGCCGCTTTACTTTCCCAGAAAAAAATCTTGTACCCAATAAAGGCTGGGTGAACCTGGCAGCCGTCGATCAGGATCCAACCCGACCTCTTGTTCTTTGTAGTCCAGTTCACTCATATATATATATATATATATATATATATAGCCGCGATAGCTCAGTGGTTAGTGAACTGGACTACAAAGGACAAGAGGTTACGTTCGATCTCAATCGACGGCTTCCGGTTTCACCAAACCTTAAATGGGTACCAGATATTTTCTGGGAAAGTAAAGCGGCACAGGCGTTATACCTACCACATTATCCCAAAAATCATATACCGAAGGTCTGTAAAATGTATGGTCACTAACACCATATTTCCCTATACGCCACTTGGCGTGACAGGGGTACTTTACTTCTTTTTTACTTTTTGCTATTAAGGCTGTCTTTTTTTTTTTTTTTTTTTTTTTTGATGTTGCTTTTTTTCACTATAATGTCTAACATTTTATCACTACTACCACTATTTCTACTTTTACTGCTATAAATATCAATATTTTACTACAAACAAACTACAAATAATACCACTATTGCTACTATAACAACCACTAATACCACAAACACTGCTACCACTATTGCTACTATAACAACCACTAATACCACAAACACTGCTACCACTATTGCTACTATAACAACCACTAATACCACAAACGCTGCTACCACTATTGCTACTATAACAACCACTAATACCACAAACACTGCTACCACTATTGCTACTATAACAACCACTAATACCACAAACACTGCTACCACTATTACTACTATAACAACCACTAATACCACAAACACTGCTACCACTATTGCTACTATAACAACCACTAATACCACAAACACTGCTACCACTATTGCTACTATAACAACCACTAATACCACAAACACTGCTACCACTATTGCTACTATAACAACCACTAATACCACAAACACTGCTACCACTATTGCTATTATAACAACCACTAATACCACAAACACTGCTACCAATATTTCTACTATAACAACCACTAATACCACAAACACTGCTACCACTATTGCTACTATAACAACCACTAATACCACAAACACTGCTACCACTATTGCTACTATAACAACCACTAATACCACAAACACTGCTACCACTGTTGCTACTATAACAACCACTAATACCACAAACACTGCTACCACTATTGCTACTATAACAACCACTAATACCACAAACACTGCTACCACTATTACTACCATAACAACCACTAATACCACAAACACTGCTACCACTATTGCTACTATAACAACCACTAATACCACAAACACTGCTACCACTATTACTACTATAACAACCACTAATACCACAAACACTGCTACCACTATTGCTACTATAACAACCACTAATACCACAAACACTGCTACCACTATTGCTACTATAACAACCACTAATACCACAAACACTGCTACCACTATTACTACTATAACAACCACTAATACCACAAACACTGCTACCACTATTACTACTATAACAACCACTAATACCACAAACACTGCTACCACTATTACTACTATAACAACCACTAATACCACAAACACTGCTACCACTATTACTACTATTCTGCTTGTTTCCTTCCTCATGTGCCTTTCAGCGTTGAGGGGAAATAAATTTTCTGTCTCTTACTCTTCCATTTGGCCGCTCCTGTTGTTATGTGTCCTTGTGTTTATAATATTCCATCTATCCATCTTTTTTAGTGGTCAGCCCTTGGGTATGGTGTTCTCGCAACAATTATTCATGGCTCGTGTTATGTTTTGGCATTTCTGGCTTATTACGTGACCAAACCATTTTTATCATTTGTTTCTTTATTATTTATTGGCGGGAATTATTTCGAGCTTTTATTTCCTCAGTTCTTCCATTCTGATATTATCTCTCAGACTGTTTTCTATTATTCGTTTAACACATTTCATCTCAGTAGAGATTATCTTTCTTATTGTTCTTGCATCTAGAATCCAGAACTTGCATTGTTAGCACAATGTTGGAATGAAGATTGTATTGTAGAGTGCCCGTTCTGCGCTTAGAGTTATTTCCTTGTTGGACAATAGTGGTGATAGATGTCCGATGATTTGACAAGCTTTGTTGCATCTTGAGTCTATTTCTGCTGTTTTTTTTTAAAATATCGTTTTCACTAGACATCCTAGATATTAAAATTCCTCTACTTGTTTTAGTTGTGTGCCGGCCATTGTTATGTTTCTCTTTGTGATATTCAAGACTTTTTGTTATTGATGTAGATTGTCATGTTGTATTGAGTGCCTGTGCTGTTAAGTCTATTTGTTGTTGTTGTTGTTGTTTGTTGTTGTTTGTTGTTGTTGTTGTTGTTGCTGTTGCGTTCGCCAGCTTTCAACTCTGACGAAGTCCCTAGAGACTAGGAACTGAATTTTGCGTGTTAAGTCTATTTAAGTGTTCTTGTAGATCTATTTTCTGTACGTGTTAGTGCTTGATTATCTGCAAATAGAAGATCGTTAATCTCCTCAGTCTCCGATATATTGGCTAACTTGCACGTGTAGTCAATGAAGGTAGTTGAAATTAAGGGAGATATTACACTATAATGTCTTACATTTCTTGTAACTCATTTTCACTCTTAGCGATTAAGACTGTATCATTTCTACAGCAACTATCACTAGTCTCCTATCTCCTCTGTCTCCGATATGTTGACTAACTTGCACGTGTAGTCAATGAGGGTAGAAGGTAGTTAAAATTAAGGGATTATTACACACCCTTCTCAATCTCCTGATCTAACTTCGAAGTAGTCAGTGTAACCTGCTACTGTCTGACTGTACAGCTGCTGTTGATATAGAGACTTTTAATTAGGTTGATTAGATTTTGGCTTGCTCCGTATGTTGTTCTCTGTTTACTCTGTCGAATGTTTTTTTCCTGGTCAATGAAAGCTGTGATAAAATTTTTATTGTGATCTGGCGTATTTTCTGCTAGTTGGTTAATGGTAAATAGACCGGCAGTACATCCGCTATTTCTTTCGGAAACCCGTTATTTTAATCACTTATCTGTAGTCCTATAAAAGACCTTTCCCATCATTTTAACATATAACTTTCCCACATTACTACTATTGCTACCACTAATAACACAATTATTATTATTAATACCACTAATACCACTACTACTAAAACCACTGCTATTGTTACAATTACCACTACTATCACTCTTCATCTTCATCATCAAGTACCGGGCCTGCTGGCGTAGGTGATCATGTCTCTCTATAACTTTCGATCTCGACAGTTATGTATCATTTCTGTTGTTGACCTTCTGCCAAGCCATTCTCTTAAGCTGTCTGTTATTTTATCTCTTTGCTTCCCTCTATATCTTCGTCCCTCCATTTTCCCAGTTGTTACAGTATATTCCAACTGTTCTCTTTTCATTACATGGCCCAAAAAATGATGATTCTTTTTTCCTAATATTGGAAATTAGCTCTCTTTTTGCTTTGGTCTCTTTCAGAACGTTTTCATTGTTCTTCTTTAGCTGCCCATTGTATTCTCAACATTCTTCTGTAAAACCACATTTCTACAGACACCAG
The DNA here is from genome assembly GCA_032433765.1 of Megaustenia siamemsis. NCBI lineage: Eukaryota > Metazoa > Mollusca > Gastropoda > Stylommatophora > Ariophantidae > Megaustenia > Megaustenia siamemsis. The sequence goes on from JAVIAB010000046.1 coordinate 45,159,123, forward strand.
TGATTTCCTTGTCTGTTGTCCTATTGTCCATGACTTACATCCATATGTTAAGACTGGCTCTACATAACATTTAAGAACTCTTTTTCTTTATTCTGTTGTCAAAAATGGATTGCATAGTATCTTCCTCAATTTTCTTCCACCCGACCTGACAGCTACCACTCTTACTACAGCTATACTTCCATTAATACCACTCTGACACTATTACTACCACTATCACTACTATTACTAAAACTATCACTAATACCACTCTGACACTATTACTACCACTACTATTACTAAAACTATCACTAATAATCACTATTAACTCTTTCAGCACGGAAGGCTTTTATCAATTTAGCGGCAGAGATTTCAGAGACGAAATTTATCATGTTTTTAAACATCAATCTACATGTTTATATGTATCTAACACATAACATATTATATATGAATTTTTAGATAACTAAACAAGGAATTATATTTCACCAATACCAAGATCACGAAGATACAGACTTTCATTAATGGATGCTTACGCAGAATAAAAGGATGGAAATGGCAGGACAAAATCACTAACATAGAATTATGGAAATGTACCAGTCAAATACCAGTGGATAAAGAGATACAGCGAAGACGATGGCGCTGGATAGGACACACACTGCGGAAGCCAACTGAGAGTATTATACAACAGGCGCTTTTTTTGGAATCCCTATGGGAAAAGACAAAGAGGAAGACCAAGGAAATCTTGGAGAAGACAGATAGAAGCAGAGATGAAGATGATGGGGAAGACATGGAATGATCTTAAAAGAATGGCAAAAAAACAGAACGACTTGGAAAGTGTTTGTTGATGACCTATGCTCCACTGGGAGCTAAAAAGGTAGAAGAGGAAGAAGAATACCAAGCTGATACAAGACATGTAAAAAGAATTTGTTTTGAAGACATATTACACTTATCAAACTAAGAGTGACGCACTGTGCGGCTAAATGTACATGACCGAAATCGACATGGCGCATGGTGCGTTGAAACGTACGGAAAGAGTTAATACTTCTACCATTACTCTACCACTACTACTATCCATTACTACTACTACTACTACCACTACTACTATCCATTACTACTACTACTACTACTTCTACTATTACTCTACCACTACTACTATCCATTACTACTACTACTACTACTTCTACTATTACTCTACCACTACTACTATCCATTACTACCACTACTACTACCACTACTACTATCCATTACTACTACTACTACTACCACTACTACTATCCATTACTACTACTACTACTACCACTACTACTATTCATTACTACTACTACTACTACTACTTCTACTATTACTCTACCACTACTACTATCCATTACTACTACTACTACTACTTCTACTATTACTCTACCACTACTACTATCCATTACTACTACTACTACTACTTCTACTATTACTCTACCACTACTACTATCCATTACTACCACTACTACTACCACTACTACTATCCATTACTACTACTACTACTACTACTACCACTACTACTATCCATTACTACTACTACTACTACCACTACTACTATTCATTACTACTACTACTACTTCTACTATTACTCTACCACTACTACTATCCATTACTACTACTACTACTACTTCTACTATTACTCTACCACTACTACTATCCATTACTACTACTACTACTACTTCTACTATTACTCTACCACTACTACTATCCATTACTACTACTACTACTACTTCTACTATTACTCTACCACTACTACTATCCATTACTACTACTACAACTACTACTTCTACTATTACTCTACCACTACTACTACCACTACTACTACCACTACTACTACCACTACAACTATCACTACTACTACTACTACTACTACTACTACCACTACTACTACCACTACTACTACTACTGCTACTACTACTACCACCACTACTACTACTACCACTACTACTACCACTACTACTACCACTACTACTACCACTACTACTACCACTACTACTACTACTACTACCACTACTACTAATACTACTACTAATACTAATACTACTACTACTACTACTACTGCTGCTCCTGCTGCTACTACTACTACTACTACTACTAATACTACTACTACTACTACCACTACTACTATCCATTACTACTACTATTAATACTACTACTACTACTGCTGCTGCTCCTGCTGCTACTACTAAACTACTTTTACGTACTGTTCACTTCAATTATCTTCTGATCTTTCATGCATCTTCTTTCATTGTTATAATCATATATTCTCCCATGGACATAAGACATGATGTTACTACTAATGATAACACAGTGACAGAACACTCACCTTCAGGTTATATAACCACAGACATGACGACGACTACCGCTTCCAAAGTGTAATGTTAGCGTCATCTTTCCCAGGTAACATCGCCGTGTTAGCCATTGGAGGGACATTTCTTCTAGCTGCCGTCTTGGGGCCGCTTGTCTGGTACTTCTACACCACTCGCACAAAAAGGCAAAAGAGGTAATTCAGTCTCCATGGCAACTCCTCTCTACAATGGAGTTCAGGTCCATATCTGTGTGTGTGTGTGTGCGTGCGTGCGTGTGAGAGAGAGAGAGAGAGAGAGAGAGAGAGAGAGAGAGAGAGAGAGAGAGATCGTGGACGAAAAAGAGAGAAAATACAAGATAGCTTGGTGTCATGGCATGGAAAGCAGTCAACATCAGAACTGATACGATGCACGATGGATAGACGATTGTGGAAGGACATGAACGCCTACGCTAACCGGTATGGCACAAGATTATGATGTGTGTGTGTGTGTGCGCGCATTCATGTCACAGCTGTTTGTTTTCATCAAAAGTGGCATTTTAGCTACAATCTTGCCAATTTGTAATCCTTTATGGACGAAGATGCCAGAAGTCTTGTACTCTCCCCCTTTAGTAAAGTTGATATTTGATGGAAGTAGTTTTCATCTGTGACACGATGTACAAAATGTATTTTGATATTTTAGAAGCTAATCCAGATAGCGAAAAGGATCAAAGATCGACAAATCTGGGAGTTTCGGGAGATTCAATATTCAACTTTTAACCACACAAGTTTTTACATTTTAAGATGCAGCGACTGCTAATCACTTGCAGCGTAAAATAGAAGAGAGCTGTGCATTTGTTTTTTGTTTGTTTTTTTTTTTTAATTTTTTTTTTAAGAAAGACACCAATTCATAAATGAACTAAAGTATCAATGATATACAGCTATTTTGTGTCATTTTGATATGCCAGATTGTGCAACAATCAGCAGAAGATGTCATCTAACAGGTCAGTGGGCTTACTAATATCAACACTGGCCAGGAGAGGATACCGGTGCCTGCGTCATTCAGGGGACATTGTATTGTCACACTCGACCGGAAATTTAGGGAACAGAACTCAGCCGTGGTCAATGCGAAGGTCAACGGTCTCATCTGCGATAACACCGATGAGAAAGATGCAGTCATCTATACAGACGGATCTGTAAGACGACACCAAAGAAGTGCATGGGCATTTACAGCACGCTCGGCAGGCGGAATAGTCAAAGAAGACAGTGGTGCATACGTCATGACCACGAGTAGCATGACAATGGAGGTGATGGCAGTGACCAGAGCATTTATCTGGTTACAGTCACAAGACTACATCCAGGCATTATGTATATTGAGTGATTCGACGAGCATGATAAGTAAAGTGGAGGCGGGCTCTGTACGTATGCAATGGGTAGAGTCATTGCAGAAGTCAAAAATACGTACGGTCACCTTTGTTTATGTCCCTGGACATGCGGGAGTACACGGAAATAAAAGCGCGTACAGATTGGCTAGCTGCGCTGTCGTTAAAGACGGTCAACAAGTGGATCGGACGGACATCATGAATGCCCTTCCAGATGTGTGTAGGGCACAGGACTTCGACAATCAGGAGTCCACGTCACTCTTTCGGATGAAAAAGATGGGAGTTAAGAAGGGCACAGCCAGAAACGAGAAACTTAGTGGGCGTATATAAGAAGACCCATCAACCAACACATAATTGAAGTCGTCAGTCGCTGGACACTGCGGGATTTTCTGAGGAGGGGATCTGAGCACCTATGGACATGTTCAGAGTGCAATGATGATGACCTGCTAATAACTTAATAACTCAATTGTCCAGTGTTTTGTACATTATCCTGCCATTTCATTTGTAATTTTCACTTGTCCTATTCAAGCTTGCAGTAAAAAGTTCTGGGAAGCAGCGTTTTTCTTTCCTTATTGGGGTTTGTTACAATAGTCGTTGTTATGTGTATGGTACCGCTGCAGTATTTATGTGGCTCTCGTCTATTTATCTAACATACAACTATTACTATTACAACTACATCGATAAAGAAATAGATATCAGATACAACAAGGCCAGCCAAATATTGGAACAGCTAGCCACTATACTTCAACACAAAGCAATTCTTTTACCACCAAGAAACATCTTATACAGAGTATACTCATTCCAACAGTGTGCTATCTGTGCCAAACATGGTCACTTCCGTCTAAGTATAAAAGAAAGTTTGTCACCACAGAGATGCGGTGTCCGAGAAAAACGCTTTGAGTAACCAGAAAAGACAGAATCAGAAATGATATTATAGGAAGTAGAGTAGACATTGAGCCAATCCTAACCTACACAAAGGAACAACAGATAAACTTGTTTGCCAATCTAGAAAAAATGTCATGCGATATAATATATCTTACCTTACATTCATCATTTCATTTTTCATTCATTTTCCTCTCGAGCGAAAGCCGACACATAGGGTGGAAGTCATTATTTCCCCACAATTGACGATTTGCTGCTAGTTCTTGTAGTTCTTGTAGTTCTTGTAGTTCTTATAGTTCTTATAGTTCTTATAGTTCTTGTAGTTCTTATAGTTCTTATAGTTCTTGTAGTTCTTGTAGTTCTTGTAGTTCTTATAGTTCTTGTAGTTCTTGTAGTTCTTGTAGTTCTTGTAGTTCTTATAGTTCTTGTAGTTCTTGGTTGTTTCCTAGTCCCATGGTTGAGCCTGCCCTTGTAATTGTTCTGCGATTCTCCAGGTCTGCTTTGTTTTCTTTCAGCAGATGATTCTAACATAATTCTCTGCCTAGTGGAGAAGTCTTTCTCCATCCATTCATCGTTTCAGAATTGTTTTTATTTCTTTGTGGCTCTGGGATGGGTTGAATTATTGAAGGCTCCCGCCTGCTTTTGCTAGTTCATCTGCTTCCTCGTTTCCACTGATGATTTCCACCGGTGTCTTTCTACTGCCTTCTTCTAATAAAGCTCGACACGTATTCTTGTCTTGATTCGTCTCTTATCTGATCATTTGAAATGTATTCTTTCCAGCTTATATTTAAGATCCTATGAAGACATTCGTTTTAAAAGGTATTTAATTTCCTATTTAAAGTCTTGGTGGATTTCTACCTTTCACATCCATATGTTATTACAATAGTGGACCAGACTTTCCCTATAATACAAAACATATATTAAAAGAGGAAAAAGGATAAGAGCATAAGGCAGACCCAGAGTAAGATAGACAGTCATCATCAAATAACAGCTACAATATTAACTGCCAATGATTTAGACCACAGAAAGGAAGAGAACCA